>JAVCKV010009950.1:0-72681 GCA_032274145.1 Herpochondria borealis | reverse complement strand
TGTTTTTTTTTATTGCTGTAGTCGTTTTTTGATGTATAATGTACTTATTTAGCAATTGAGTAGTATAGTATATCTAGTTTTTGGATCAATTGTTATCCTTAAGGAGGCTCTATAGGTTTAAGTAAATATCCCTTATCACCTCATCTGTTATTCCTAAATTTTTTCTTGTTGTTTTAGTATCTACATGGTTGAATTAAACTTCATCTTCAGGGAAAGTAACGAAAGGATTAGTTTTCTCAGTTGGGTCAAATTTGAATGACATTGTTATTTCTTTTCCGTTCCTATCTTCCTTAGAAATAGTGATAAATGAAACACCAGAACCGTTATCATCTCCAACTAGATTATAGATAACTTCACCATCTGACATATCAAAAGTATTTGGTTCAATACTATCATTGTTATAGTGGGTTGTAATTTTTAGCATGTGTATTTATTTTTGATTAGTTTTAAATATTAAAAGAATTAGTTTATTGTACATTGTTTTCTTCTTCAACGATTGACATAAGTGCCTTAACCTTAGATATAGTAGCATAACTAGTTTTTAAATCACTAGCTATCTCTGAGAGCGTTCTTCCTTTCTCCAGCTTCTTTGCTATCTGTTTTGATTTCTTCTTTGCTAAGAATTTTTCTTTGGTGTCTTTGGTTTCTATTGGTCTACCTTTATACTTTCCAAGTGCCTTTGCTATCGCTATGCCTTCAGCTTGTCTTTCCTTTGATAGTTTCCTTTCAAAGTCTCCCATAATGGAAAGTATAGATATTATCATTGTCGAAACATTATCTACAATGCCGTCTTCTGTAAAGTTACGTAAATTAGGATTACGACAAATAATAGTTATGTTCTTTTCTGTTAAATCTTTCCACACCTTCAATACATCTATTGTGGATCTTCCAAGACGATCAATAGAATGCACTTCTAACAGTGTCAGCTTACCAGTATCAATTAGTTTCTTAATCTCTGCCCCTTTCGGTCTTTCAAAAATTGGGATTGCTCCAGAACACTTATCAGTTAATATATAATCGAATCCTGCAAGCTCTTGAAGTTGACGGCTGTCGTTTTGATCGAGCGTGGAAACTCTAGAATAGAATACTTTCATTTATTACATTTTATAAGTGTATAACTTACACCCTATAATAGTAACAACGAATTGCTATATATGGAAGTTCCTTTAATACCGAATTAATACAAAAGTGTTACTATTTCGGGTATACCCTAATCATGTATTGATTAATTAAATTATGTAAAGGGTTGACTTTTAGGTTAAAATGGTTTATCTTTGAACTGAGGTCTATTATCACAATTGATATAGATCATTCTCAGGTTGGTTACCCTATGATTCAAGGGGTTAATTAGTGAATATTAGACTACTTGTGCTTTTTAGTATTAGTAGTTAATTTACATGCGATTTCCAAAATGTTATTTTGGAAACTAATTGATGTATGCCCCCCTCGGCCTATACATTAGTTGTTGGTATTTTACATTTGATAACTTATTCTAAATGTACTTATCTGGGGGCGTAAGAGTATATGTTTAGAATGTAAAGTTAATCAGATGACACCTCTAATAATGGCAATTATTGCCTCCTATTTCGCTGGTTTATTACTAGCTTTGACGTTATATTATTTTAAGCAATATGAACGCATTAATCGTTATATCTGGAGTAGCTGCGTTCGTTGCTGGGTATTTATCTCTACACTTTTTCAAAAAGACAAAGGAAAGAAGATAGAAAAACCATTAGATCTTGATGATAATCCAATCAAAAAGAAAATAGATCAAGAACCTTTAGAGAGAGGATCTGGTGACAGTTCTGGTAGTGCATATTCCCATTTATAACCAAACTTTTCTTTTCCGCTGTTGATTGCATTAACAATAGTGTACTTTCTTACACCTTCATTATCGTCGGTTAAATCCTTAAAAGAGGTGTATATTTTACCGTCACTCCTTAAAATGTGTTTATCTGGCATATATTCCCAGTAGTAATCATACACTGGTCGTTTAGCCTTAATAGCTTTGTATATCTTCGCTGTGTATGCCGCTTGTGGGTTGTTAGACATTAGTTCGTTTATGTCTTTGTAGATTGCACCGTCCGACCTCCTAATAGCCCTACCTGTACCGAGCCTTCCTTTTTTTTTCTTCTTCACCTGAAAGAATGATACATCAACTATTTCTACATCAGAATGATATTCGAGTAAAGAGCCGTTTTTGTCGTAGTACCTCTTCTTCTGTATTTTAGCTTTCTTATACCTAGTATCTATAATTAGTGCGTAGATCGGTGCATCTGGTATAGATGGCACTGTATAACCTTTTAACTCTAAAGCTTCACATACGGTATTAAATTGGGCTTTATCTTCTATTATTATTTTGTATTTCTTCATGTTAATTTCGTTTAAAAGAAAAGCCCAACTGGTTTTAAGTAGTTGGGCTTCTCAGCCATTCATGACTTAAGTATAATTCATCTTTATTGCTTAATTAAAAGTGAGGCCAACTTATCACTATTGCCAGCCCCACAACTTTAATAAATCGAGCAATTTATTCTTTTGTTTCTTCTGGAATTGTAGTCAAGATCCATTCAGGTTCTTCTTCCTCTTGTTGCGCTCCACTGGTTACATTGTGTTGTATGTCTTGACCTTCACGATATCCCTCGAAGACTTTCATCCAAACCATCATATTCGCTGCGCTTGGTTTCTCCTTTATGTATTCTATGAACTTTTGTTTTATTGAGTCTCCATTCTCATCTGCAAGCGCATTATTTGTTGCAGTTCTAAGGTAACTTTGTACTTCTGGAGAATGTCGCCACCTTGATAACATAGACTGAGATACACCATACTTTTCACTAAACTCCTTAGCACTATTGATAGTCAATAACTCTGCATTGCTTACATCAGTAACATCTACACCAGATAGCTTTGCATAACGTTTGTATTTAAGCCACTCTATATACAAGATCTTCTCTTCAGGCTTCTTTGCATCTGGACTATGTTGTATTTGTGCCATATGTTAAATTTGTCTTTTACTTAATTTATTTTAAAATATATCTAATTGTCTATCAATTATTTATACTGTATTGGTCTGTTGATTTACTATTAATCCACTAATAATTCCCTTACTTCAATCCACTAAAAAAACTTTGTACAGTCTGAGTTGTTTTTGGGAAGTGTTTTCTGTCCCATCTCTCTTGAAACTGTTGGTGTTTTTTCGCTTCTGCTTCACGTGCCTTTCGTCCTCTATTGTATTCTCTATTTAACCTAATGTTTCTTTCATTCCATGTTTCTTTTTCCTTAGTATCTTCTACATCTTCTACATGTTCAGCTTGACCAAGTCCAGCGATTCTATCAATGTCTTTCTTTCCTTTCGGGCAAATAATATTTACTGAGTAGCGAAAGGCATCGACGCCGTCCATGTCAAATCCTATTCCTCTTTGAGTTGACTTGTATAGTCCTTTACCGTTACTGGTTGTCTTAGCTCGTTCTATCTCTTCTATTAAATCTCTACAGTTTACGGGATGGAAAACAATGTTTACTTTTTTCAATAACTGATTGCACAATGATCTACTTTCTACGTGTGTAAGATTTGATCGCCTCAATATCATTTGGCGTTTAGTAAGACCTAATACATCTTTGACAATTTCCCAATCAGTAAAAGCAGCTGAAGATCTTCTTTGGTGACCACTAGCATCTCCAGTAACTCTATATTCTATTTCGTCACCATACTTTCTAAGTATTTCCTCACATAGTAACTCAGTACCCCCATTAATTTGCAACATGTCAAGAAAGTAAATCAATGATTCCCTTTGTATCCACATTACAGCAGTACCAGGTTCGTTGTTGAAATCAAAGCTTACATTTAGTATATCATGTTTACTTAGTGTTAATTCTTTTTTGGCTTGGTGTTTATCCCTTGACCAAGAAAAGAAGAAAGGATTGTTATTCGTTTCTTGTGCGCTCCAGTCTCCATATAGTAACCTTGCTTTTGTATATTCGTCATCACTGTCTTCGAGATTTTTTCTTTGTATATTTCTGAAATTCTCGTTAGGGTTATCATTTAATCCTGCATGAATTACAAACTGGTGTGGTTTTAATATTACTGGGTTTCCTTCCTTATCTTGTATAAAAGTGTCTCTTACCCAATTCGGTGCAGGATTCCCAGTTATCAATGTTTTGGGGATCTTAGCTTTGGTTAATTCTACTAAATGACGCACTCTAGTAAGGATTATTGTATATGCTTTTTCTGTAATTTCTGTTACTTCATCAATGGCTAAATGAGTAAGTCCTAATGATCCTAATCTTTGGAATTCTACATCATTATCTCTAATCCCCAAATCAAGTAAATATATACGACTACCATTTGAGAAATCTATATAGTTGTATTGTCTGTTTATTTTATACGTTATGTTCGATGGGTGATGTACAAAATACATTTGCCAAAATTCCTCAAAGGAAACTAACGTGGTCTTATATAGATCTGTTAAATTCTTTCTACATAATCCACCAACACTTCCAGCGTATTTAATAGCTCTATAGGCTAACCAAATTGAAATCAATCCACTCTTTCCAGATCCAGCTGAACCCAAATAACCTAATGTAGTTATCTTTTTATCCTCCTCCAATATGTCGAAAGCCTGTTGCTGCCGTGTTGATAAAACTTGCCAACTTTTTCGCTTCTTGTTCTTGTCTTGCAATAGTATCTATTAGTTTTCGGGCTGTATTAGGGTTTCTTGTTCTTCCTCCTCCTCAACAGCTTTTGCAATTCTTACTTGCTGTTCTTGTCTTGCAATTATTCCTATTAAGCCAAATGAATTGTAATAGTCTTTCCCTTCGTATGATACAGCTTTGTATGATCCGTCTTTTGAGGAAATAAAATAAGCGTTATGGTTTATTCTTACATCCGCTGAAGTAATAACAGCCGCTGCTTTTTTCAAATTCAAATGCTCTGCCAATTGTTCTTGGCTTCTAATGGTTGTTATATTTGTCATTTCTTCTTAAGTTCTTTAAATATTCTTCCTCCACTTATAATCACTGGCTCTTGCTCAAACTTTGCTTTCCAAATCTCTAGAATTGAATGTCTACTCGTTCCGTCAATTATTGGTGGATTTAGCACTTGCCCATCTTTGGTTAATTGGGTGGCATATATTGTCCTCCATGCCTTGTCTAGTTTAAGTTTTTGAATTAAATTTTCTTCAGTCATGATCTATCGTTTAATAACCTTTCCATGTATTCCATATTCGCTTGTCCTTCTGGTGTAAGGCTGGAGTATTTACCACTGTGAGCAACTAGTCTTGGTTTACCCGTTTCTGAACTAGAAGGTGCTATCTTGGTTCTTATTTCATTAACTAAAGCTTTGACTGAATGGAAGTTTTTGCCCATGAAGGAAAGATCAGAATTGCTACCCTTAGGAATTATAGTTCCCCCTTCCAGCACTTTATATCGGTCGGTACCTATCAACTCTTTAGCGAGTGCTAACTCTTCATGTGTTGGAGATAATGACGCTGTATAACGATCAATAGCTAGTGCGTTTTCATATGCCCTAATCTTCCTGCTGACTTCTGGCGTTAATCTATCGGCAGTTTGCATTTCATTCTTATGCTTGGTTTGCAAGTCCTTTATCTGTTCAGTATATGAGTTTATAGTGTGACCAGATATTTTAGTTACCAAGGATGCTTTAATTTGATCCGCTGCGTCTTGATCTGTAATTTGTTCTAAGTCTATTCCTAGATTGTCTAGGAAAGATTTTTGCACTGATGTTAGTTCTGACATTTTCTTAGTTTACTTTATTTTGATTCAAATATTCCAAAAGGGATTCTGTTGATACAATGTACTTTCCAGCAATGAATTTTGATTTCAAATTACCAGCTTTAATCTCTGATCGAACAAACCATTTTGATGCGTTTAATTTCTCCGCAATTTGTGCGATTGTGTAATGTTCAATTCCCATAATGTGAATATACGTCGAGTAATGTGTAGTACTTTATAGTAATGTTTGGTTGTGTTTGTTAACTAATTATTTATTCAATCTCCTTTTAAATTTAGTCCACCATGAAACATTGAGGTAACTACCAAGTAGCTCAATACTCTCTCTGTGTACTCTTTTAACATTCGATAGGTTTTGTTCAAGATTTAGAGAGTAGGAAACTATGAGAGGGTTTTGGTAATAGTGTTTTTCGCCTTTATTGTGAAAATGAAAACAGTATTCTAACCAATCACATATAACTGCATCTTCTTTAATACGAACTGAAGTTATCCAAGCATACATCAAGCAGCTTAGTCTTTCTTCTTCGCTTAGGTCTAAGCCTATATTAGCGGGTAAGTCTCCATAGGTATCTCTGTTTTTAAGGTATTCCAGATAATAAAGAGAATCTCGATTATATTCAGTCTGGATTGGACATTCCTTTTTGAAGTTATCTATTTCCATTCTAAGTGCTTCGCCTTCTTTTTTTAGTGTTTCTAATTCTGTCATGTTATTTATTTATGATTGTTAATAATGTCTATAGGTTATAGTAATCTGAGGTCTTCACCTTCCCAGTGAATTACATTGCACATTTCTCTCAGTCGTCCAGCAACACCATTGTTTGTAATTTTAATGATGGATATTGGATTCATGTTTGATGTGAAAAATGCTTTTCCTTTTTTTGCTTTTCTCCAGATAGAATGTCTGTTGTATATTATTTCAGTTAGGCAGTTAATTTCATTGCCATAAAGTTTAATTTTAGTTTGTTCACTAAACCCGAAATCGTCAATATACTGGTACGTTGATTTAGCATTTAACCAATCTGTATTTTGATTTCCTAATGATTTATTAAACTCATTTCTATAATTATACTCTTTGAATGATGGTTGAGTGCGAGTAGCAATGACATATATATTTTCAATTACTTTTAAAAGTGCATTCACAACTACCGTCTTACCAGATCCATATTCACCAAATACATAAAGTCCTTTAGTTGGGTCTAATCTTCTATATTCTGTTGGTGTATCTTCTTTAATTAATATTACATCCCTTTTAAAACCATGTATACCTTCGATGTAATTGAAATTAAGAATGTAATAGGATAAACTTATCATCAACTTTTTGTTAACTGTTCTATATTCGTCTACTTGCTTTTCTATTTCTTCATGTAATCGACGCATTACCCAATTAATATCAATGACCTTTTTATTTGAGTCGATAGCATTAGATTTATCAATAATCTCACTAACTACTTTATTTAATTGTTCCATGTTTCTGGTTTGTAGTAAGCGTCATCAATTGGGTTTGTAGCATCTTCATCAAGCTTGTTAGGAGTTTTATTGTAGTCTATAACTTCATCTTCCCATGTTCGATACTTTAAGTAATTATTGAGATTTTTTCGGTATTGTTTATCAGGTGTCGCTTCAATATACTTTGGTAAGTGCTTTTCTATTTCTTCTTTATCCGATAGGTCTAATTTCTTATATTCTTTATACGCTTCTGACTTACCTTTCTTTTTATTGTAGCGTTCATATAGATCTGAAAAATCATCACTGTATCTTTTATCTGTTTTATTATTTGGTTTATCATCTGGTTTAGTATCTGGTATAGGTTCGTGAGGCTTATCAGATGCATTTGTGATATCTGACTCTTCCATTTGTGAAATTTGACAAATGGATTTATTACTTCTTAAATCGCAGTACCATTTTGTTCTATCATATTTATGTTGATTGTAATTACCCTCATCTATGTACGACTTCTTTTTTAGCTTATTAAGAGCTGTTCTTATTTGTGATGACGTTAGATAATCGAATAGCATATTAAATGCTGCCACACTATTATAAGTCCAGTGCCTACCATTATGATAGTGCTTGTTGTTGGCTTCGTTCTTAGTGCACCAAAATTGAATATTTGAGTAAATTATTGCGGCATCGGTACCAACAATCTTTGCAACTTGAGGATCAAATTGCATTTTAATTTTATCTGACATTTATCAAATTTTATACCCTCTATGACGTATAAATTGATTATATTTGTCATAGAAATAAAAGAAATTATAGCTCCTAGGATTCCCGTCCGAATGGAGCTATTTTTATTTAAACCACTTCTTTCAAAGCGGCCATTACTTCACCTTTAGAATAATAAGATCTTCCACCTTTGAGCAGTTGATACTTCTTTAAAATTCCCTTCGATGTTAATGTGTCGACTGTCTTAGAACTGATTGATAATATTAAGCAGACTTCTGATTTTAGAATTGCATCATTAGATTTCATCATTATGTGTTTTAATTAAATAAAGTTCTTTATACTTCCGTAAAAGTGGGCATACTTCATAGGGGTACTTTTTAAGCCTAAAAAAAGCAAATGCAATATTCAGGGCATCAAAGCACCACTTTGAAATAGTCCAAAGCTATAGCTAGACCTTGTTAGAGGCTGCTGTATTACCAGTATGTAGATTTGTATTAAGTATTACTAATTGGGGATATTAGTCTTCATAAGAGGTTGCCGTCGTAAGTGGTTTGGCTTGGTACGGTTCTATTCTGGAGATAACGCTCCAAGAACCTGATCTATATTGAAATATAGCTTAGTTGATCCAGCGAACTTCAAAGGGGTTAGTATCCCACGATTTATATAGTTATAAATAGTCTTCGGAGTAACATCAAGTATTTCACAAAGTGCCGCTGTTGTTCTTAATTTTGAAATGTCTTTAATCATTGGTAATAATTTAATTAGATAATAATATTATGCTGTCGTGCAATATTTTTCAATCATGATTTCTGCCATCGTATCCCTGAAGGACAAAAAGTCTTCTGTAGAATAAGAAGGATTGTTTTTATTCATGGCTAATCTTGTCTCTTCTTCCTTGCTAATTTTCTCCAAGATGTACATATACATATGATAATCACTGCTCGGACTTGGTAGCGTATTTTGTTCTTCTATATTCATGTTATTTGATTTGATTACAAAAGCAAATGTAAATCATATAATTGAATTAACCAAATGTAACATATTTGTAATCAGTTAGTTATGATACAATTTTCTCACAATATTGTTACAAAGTGTAATAAAATCATACTTTTTTTGTACAAGAATTATAACTTTTATAAGTTTTGAAATAGCTGAAAATAATAATATTGAGGGATATTAATGTGGTAGTCAATTGTTTAGGTAGGGCAGAGCGTAATTAGACAAAATTGTTACAAAAAAACATTGATTTTTATTGAAAATAATTCAAAATAAGAAGTAATTGATATTCAATTCACAAGAAAATAGCAGACATTAAAGCAAATCAGATACTCTTTTCTTGTTTTTTAGATTCATGCTTCCGAGGTACGCCTTGGTACTTCTTATGTCTCTTTGACCTAGTGAGCTTTGAATATCTTCTATACTTGCGCCTCTGTTCATTAGGATATTGGCGTGACTGGAACGGCTAACGTATGGCGTCACCTTTTCGGGAATAGATAGTTCTTGCCTCACTTCTCGCAAAGATCTTCTCATGTTGTTTAAAAATGTATTGTAGCGTTTATCTAATGCCTCTGGTTGTAACGAATGGTCAATAAACTGAAATGCATAACCATGTTTAGGGTTATAATATTTATCAATTAGGATTCTGAGTTTTTCGTTTATCACAATAACTAGCGGTTGACCTGTTTTTGATCTAGGTCTTTGGATAAGTTCGTTTTCTATTTGATCCACTTTCAAAAATACCCAATCCTTAACATTCATTCCACCGCCGAAGTAACCCATCATAAATAAATCAACTGATCTCATTCTAGCAATAGAAAGCGACTTATAGTTTTTCATCAGTTCCATACTCTCTTCTGAAAGTGGGGTTTTATGGTTAGGCTGTTGTTTTAATTTTACTAAAGTTGGGTTTCCTTCACGTCCTAATATGTGCCTTAGCCTTTGAAGTGATACTTGTGATCCTCCCTGCTTAACAAATTCATCTAAGTAGTTGTCATTTACTTCGCCTACTTTGATATCATTGAATTTAATAAATGACTTCTTAGCTGAATCATAGTTTTTTGCAGATCCAAATTTTTCATCTTTTCGTAGTTCTTTTATTTTTCGATCAAAGCAATCAGATAATAGTTTTCCTGATCCATACTGCTCTTTGAATTTCTGATAACTATAAGGTTGTATCTTATTTAAGATTTCCCGTACTCGTTCACGATCATCATTAATGTGTTTATGAACTTCTATTAATCTTGGAACGGTTGATTTTTGGAGTTTGTCAAATTCCTTATTTGTGAGATACACTTTCTGTTTATCAAGCAAGACATCAAAGTACTTCTTATCTCCATAGTCCGTAATTTTCAAGACTAGTTTCTGTGTTCCTTTACTATTTACAAATCGAGATAACATGTATTCGTGCCGTATTGCCATAATTGATAAATATACTGTTTATGTAAACTTACCAAAAACTTACCAAGGATTATTAGAATTGAGTGTATTTTGTAGGAAATGAATATAGTGATAGTGGTTGTTTAGCCTTATTTCATTTAGTTTTATTCCTTTTAGCATTACCTTGACAGGGTAGGGGTCGGGGGTTCGAATCCCTCCACTTTCACAGAATGAACAAAGCTGGATGCGAAAGCATCTGGCTTTTTTATTTTACAAAATGCGCCAAGCCGCAGGCTTGAGTGCGTTTTGTAAAATAAAAAAGCCAAGACACAATAGTGTCAGGTTTGTTTACTGACCTTTTCTAGTCAAGGGATGGACATGTCAATCCCGTTTTAATTACAAAGCTTGAGTGCGTTTTGTAAAATATAAAAGCCAAGACACAATAGTGTCAGGTTTTATTATTGTTTTGTCTTTTTAACGGGGAATGTAAAAGGAAGAGGCTAAATTAATTTATCTTCTAATTTTAGGAAAAGCATACACCCACTCGATGAGATAGGTGTATACTCCTTTTTATTGTAAGAGTTCGGACTAAAAGCTCCCATCATCTTCTCCGATAAAACCAAAGATGTACATAATTAAAGCTATCATAAAATATAATTATTTAGATTAAAATAGTGAAAGTACTGAAAAACAAACAGTTGGCAAAATGTGGATGTCTTTACTTTAATTAAAGAATAACACACATTATTTCAGATAGCATAAAGAAAGCATTTTAAGGAAATAACTGTGCGTCTTCAGTTTTTGGACTTTCATACATTAAAATGTAATTAGGTGTTTAGCACTATACAATAGAAAAGTCTACCCCAACACCAGAAACTCAACCTTTCCTAAAATAACACCATTCACTTGCACTGCCAAAGTGTGCTTCCCAGGGTAATAAACTCGAGTACTAATAGCCTTAAACGATTGTTTCTTTGCAACCGAAATTGATTCACCACCACCAATTTCTAACTTCTTCAACTTAAATACCTTATCACTGACCTTTCCGCCTTTCTTTTGGAATCCAATGATATAGTCAACAATAAGATTTTTAGAAGTTGTCTGATTATTCTTTATTGAAAAGCTAAAATCGAAAATGCCTCCCCAAGGAACTTCCTTAGTGTAGCTTTGAAAGTCAAGTGAAAGATCAAAATCATCATCATATCCAATAAGTGCGAGTGCCCCTTTGTGTCCATTCTTGATGAGTGTACGCAGAGCATGGCTGATCATTCGATCCTTATCTTTTGTTGGCTTTTTCTTTTGCCACTTTTTCAGGTGTTTGACAACGGTGTCTGCGTGTGTTTTGGCAAAGTCATTGAGATGATTGGCTACTGATCTTCTTACGTATTCCGAGGGATCATCTTGTAATAAGGTCAATAATGGAATCGTAGTGTTTTCTGGATCTTCGACGACAAAGTGTAGTTTTTTGCCCCATGGTAAGTTTGGTCGACTTCCTTCAGATACTAATCTTCGTACATGTGGATTAGTATCCTTTGCCCATTTTTTCAAAAGTGCCAATGACTCTTCTGGGTATTTTAAAATGAATAGTCTGATGTCAAACTCTGATGTGAAGCACTTGGTAATTTTATACAATGCCTTCATCGATAAATCAAAATGATCAAGCCCTCTATTACTTATATATCCAGATAATGCAGTGATATAGAATCTGTTTGTTGTCGCTTCTAGAACGTCGGTTTCGTATTCTGGAGGAAGCGTATCAAGAATGATTTTGACAGAAGTCTCGTAATCTTCTGGGAGATACTTTATAAGAGCAGCTGTAATGCTATTCTTACGTTCTGAGTAGGTTTGGGATTCGAGAGCGGTAAGTGTATCAATAAGAAAACCCTTCTGATCAAAATCACTGTGAAGTGAATGAATTTTATCTGCCAACTCATTAATAATAGCTGGGTTGAAAAAATCTCTGATCAGAAGGGAATCCGACATATTTATTATTTTATGTATGCGCTCATGCTCTACAAATTCAGTGAGTCGAAATGAATTCGATTACTATTGCCGAATTTGTGTCACGAACTTCTTTTACGATTTCATAAATGCTTCAATATTAGCGGCTGCAAGTTCTGGAGTAAATCCAAATTTCTCATCGAGTACAGTTGCCGGAGCGGAATATCCAAAGTGATTTACACCATGCACAGTTCCTTCCATTCCAACCAGACCTTCTAAGTTTATACTTAAGCCAGCTGTAAGTCCGTACTTTTTAATTCCTGCAGGAAGAATAGATGTTTGGTACTCTTTATCTTGAGCTCTGAAGACTCCTTCAGAAGGTACAGAAACCACTCTTACCTTGTAGTTTTTCTCTCTTAATATCTCAGCGGCACCAGCAAGTGTAGATACTTCTGATCCGCTTGCTAATAATATTACTTCGAAGTTCTCATCTTCATTTACGACGTATGCACCTTTTTGAGCATTCAGTGATGCTTCATACGAATTACCAGGAAGTGCAGGTACATTCTGTCTAGTGAAAATCAAACCAGTTGGTGTTGAGGTATTTTCAAAAGCCATTTGCCAAGCTACTGTAGTTTCACTTGCATCACCAGGTCTTAATACCAAGAGCGAATTCTTATGACTGTGATTTTGCACTTTTTCTAGTAATCTTAATTGTGCTTCTTGTTCGATCGGTTGGTGCGTAGGTCCATCTTCTCCCACTCTGAAAGAATCGTGTGTGTATACGAAGATCACAGGTGTCTCCATCAATGCAGCGACTCTGATGGCAGGTTTCATATAGTCAGAAAATGCGAAGAATGTAGCACATACAGGAATTACTCCTCCATGAAGACTCATTCCTATGCACATTGCTGCCATTGTTAATTCTGAAACTCCTGCTTGGAAGAATGCTCCTGAGAAGTCATTTGCTTTTAACTCTGTCGTTTTCTTTAAGAAGAAATCCGTTTTGTCACTATTGCTAAGATCTGCAGAACCGACGATTATATTATCCGTTTGGTCCGCTAACCAAGCCATTACAGTACCTGAAGATACTCTAGTTGCCACGCCTTGTTTTTGCTCTATTGAAGACCAATCAAGTTCTGGTCTTTTGCCTGATAATTGAATAGCAAGATTAGCATCTAGGTCTGCATTTTCATCTGCCCACATTTGATATTTTGCTTTTCTTCTTGCTGATAGTTCTCTTTTTTCTTCTAGTACATTTTTATAATGCTCTGAGACCGCTGGGAATACTGCAAACGGATTCGCAGGATCTCCACCAAGGTTTGATATAGTAGCTTTCATATCTGCAGCAGTCTTACTTAACGGTTGTCCGTGAGTGTCTACCTTTCCTTCGTGGCTTCCTCCTTCAGAAGTTCTAGCACCAAGTCCCATAGTAGTTTTTCCTATGATAAGAGATGGTTTTGCATTGTTTTCTAGAGATTCATCAAGTGCTTTTCTGATTGCATCATGATCATTACCATCAATGGTAATTACATGCCATCCCCAAGCTTCATATTTTTTTGCAGTGTCTTCACTGGTTACATCATCTACTATTGTAGATAGTTGGATATCATTTGCATCATAGAACATTACGATGTTACCTAATCCTAAGTGCCCCGCGATACGTCCTACACCTTGAGAGATTTCTTCTTGTATTCCTCCATCAGATATGTATATGTAAGTCATGTGCTCTGTCCAGTCACCATATCTAGCTCTTAAGAAACGCTCTGTTACAGCAGATCCCGCTCCGAAAGCATGTCCTAGTCCCAAAGGCCCTGAAGTATTTTCTATTCCTCTTTGAATATCAATTTCCGGATGACCTGGTGTTGGGCTTCCCCATTGTCTGAAGTTTTGTAACTCCTCTGTTGTGTATTTACCAAGAAGGCCTAGCTGAGTGTATAGCATAGCTGACATATGTCCTGGGTCAAGATAGAATCTATCTCTGAACGCCCATCCCATATCGTCTGGATCATACACGAGGTATTCTGAATAAAGGATAGTCATGAAGTCTGCACCTCCCATGGCACCACCAGGGTGTCCACTTTTAGCACTTTCTACCATCGACGCGGCGATGATTCTTAGATTGTCAGCAGCTTGTAGCATGGTACTCTTGCTCATTTCTCAGTTGGGTTTTGTTTTAAGAAAGCGCAAAGATATAACTAGATATGGATATTATGTTCTAGATATGGTGAAATTGTTTAATTCATTGAGAAAAGTGATTTGTCGATAAATTGATTTGATATTACCAAATGAATTTAATGTACATGAAACGCCGAAATAGGATTAGTCCAACTTCTCTGAAGTCGTTTTGAAATATGGTGAAATAGAATTGACATTGAAGCCATCTCTGAGGTGCTAAAAACAAATCATGCTCCATCGAATCATTGAGCAAGGTTTGCAATTTTGCCTTAATTTGTAATTTTATGGTTCTGTAACGAACTGAGAGGGTAGATTACCAAAGAGCTTCAGAGAAGTCGAATGATCATCTAAAATTAACATAATTTCAAGTCAATAATAAATTCAAATATTATATGTGCTTTATTGAAAAAACTAATTTACAATCAATGAAATAGGCTATTCTGTTATTGTTCGATCACGTTGGGTGAGGTTTGCACATTTGTCTAAATGTGCAATTCTATAATAATAATAATAATAATAATAATAATAATAATAATAATAATAATAATAATAATAAAGCGACCGCAACTAGCTGGTTATACAGCTATCAAATTATAGTTCAATTGATATTTGCTAAAAAAAACGAGTTGTTTGAAAGTGGAAACTTTAGGGGATTAAGGTTAGAAGTAGGTTATCTAGTTTTTACAAATCCATTTCCATAACCATTATCTGAAAGAGATTGCATGATTGCAACGGCATCTTCCCTAGTGGCAAAGTAGCCAACAGAGTATTTGTGCACAGAACCAACGTGTTCTATGATCAGCTTGCCGTATGCCTTGACAGCTTCTTCGTATTTCGCATCCTTCTTTTTACTAAATACTCCGATTTGGACAATGTATTTATTGTTTGTCGAGCTTGTTGTCTGAGTGTTTGCTGGTGTGGTTGTAGTGTTTTTAGTTTTGCTAACTACATTATTCTGAGCACTTTCTTTTCCGAAGAATTTCATCACTCCATTGCTAATACCGTTGGCCATTTCTTTCTGCCCTTTTTTGCTTAGTAAGTACTTTTCCTCTTTGGGATTACTAAGGAATCCTGTTTCAACTAATACAGAAGGCATTGTAGCTTGTTTGAGTACGACAAATCCCGCTTGCTTTACACCTCTACTCTTGGTCTTTTTTCGAGAAATAAGTTCACTTTCTATTTTGGATGCAACATCTATACTATTGTCAAGAAACACATTTTGAATCATAGATAGAAGTATATGGCCAACAGGCGAATTTGGATCATATCCTTCATAGTGTGTTTCATATTCACTTTCTAATAAGACAGAACTATTTTCTCGCTTTGCAACATTGAGGTTTTCTTCTGCTTTGTGAAGTCCCATAACGAATGTCTCTGTGCCACATACATCAGGATTGCCTACATAGTTACAATGGATAGATATGAATAAATCAGCATTCTTTTTATTTGCTAATCCTATACGTTCATGAAGTGGGATGAATACATCTTTTTCTCTTGTGAAAATAACTTCGATATCCTCGGACTGTGATCTTAAGGTCTGACCTAGTTTGAGTGCAATTTGTAGAGCGATATCCTTTTCTTTGCTATTCTTTCCGTGTGTACCTGGATCATGGCCACCATGTCCTGCATCTATAACTACAATCTGTTTCCCATCTTTACTGTTTTCTTCAAATTCATATTGAAATATATTTGTTACCAACTGATTATGCTCATGGTCTAGATGACATGTAGAAATAGGAGAACATGAATTTATAATATCTTTAACACCTGCTTTGACATACAAGGATGGCAATAGGCAAAATGTAATCGTTAGATATTTAATCAGTTCTTTAGTAAACATATGAGACCTTTAGGTTAAATTCGCCTTCCCTAAGGAAGGTTATTGTAAAAATAGATAAAATTCGCATAATAAACTTGAAATTAGTTAATTACATAGTTATTATTTTCATAATATGTTTTTCAGTTGATCTGGATGGCCAAATTATTGGTACCCCGGTTAAAGAGAAAAGCAATGTGAAACAATCTATTTCAAAGTTGTCGGCTGCTGATTCGCTGCGTAATGCTACTATAAAAGCGAGTCAATTGGATACTTTACCAAATTCAACATCTTTGGATACGATCACTTCTGATAGTATGAGTATTGATAGTACATTATCAAACGTGTCTGATTCAAAAAGTGATATAAAAATATCAAATGATGGTTTAGATGATATCATTGATTATGGTTCTTCTGATAGTAGTTTTATCGATCTCAAAAAAAATCAGATACATTTATTTGGTAATGCATTTGTGAAATATAAGAAGTACGACCTTAAGGCAGGGTATATCATTTTTGATTTTGATAATAATGAAGCTTCAGCTTTTCAGTTAGAGGATCAGCAAGGAAAGAAAACCCAAAAGCCAGATTTTACTGATGGAACCAATAAGTTCAAATCTAATGGACTTAGATTCAATTTTAAAACGAGTAAGGGTTTAATATTTGATGCCGTAACCCAAGAAGGAGAATTCACAATACATGGATCTAGAACAAAATTTGTAAGTAAAGATGCTGACTCTACATCGGTAGATGATCAGATTTTTAATGCAAATGCGGGCATGACAACTTGTGATGCTGAAGTTCCACATTATATCATACGTTCTAGAAAACTAAAAATTGTTCCTAATAAATTGGCAATTATGGGGCTGTCTCAATTAGAGATAATGGGGATTCCTACGCCGATCATATTGCCTTTTGGATTTTTTCCATTGGTAGAAGGCCGATCGTCAGGGATTATATTCCCAAATAATTTCGAATATGATGATGATTTAGGTATTGGGTTTCGAGAAATTGGGTACTACTTTCCTATCAATGATTACATGGATCTTAGAGTGACGGGAGATATCTATACCAGAGGGACACATAGATTGAATGCAAGAAGTCAATATAAAAAACGATACAAGTATAATGGGAATGTCCAATTGAGTTATGCGAACAATATCGGAGAAAGTTCAATAGATGGAAGTCGAACATCTAACAAAGCATATAGTATAAAGGTAACTCATAATCAAGATGCTAAAGCCCATCCTTATAGAAGTATTGGAGGTAATATTAACCTGTCTACAAATAGGTATGATCAAATTAATACAAACGCTTATGAAAATGTAGTAAACAATAAAATCAGTTCTAACTTTTTCTATAAGCATAGTCTGCCAGGTACTCCGTTCTCGTTTAGTGCAGGTTTGGCTCATTTTCAGGATAACCAAACGAGGGCGGTAAGGATCACACTTCCAGATGTGAAGTTGAATATGACAACGATTTATCCATTCAAAAGTGATAATGGAGGTAAAGAAGGATGGTATGAGAGGATTACTTTCGACTATGATGCAAAGTTTAAGAATTATGTAGAAGCTACCGATACGACATTATTTACAGATGAAGTATGGGATAATTTACAAACAGGTATTTCACATAAGGCGACATCTGGAGCAAGTTTTAATGTTCTGAAATATCTAAATGTAAGTGTAAATACGGATATAGAACAATTTGTTTTGACTCGCACACAAGATAGAGTTCTTGATCCAGATTTAATTTTGGATAGTATAGGAGTGGTTGTAGATCAGCTTGGAAATAGAACGATAGAATATGACACTACTTACGGACAGATAAATGAATTGTTTGACAATGGACTAGCCACAGTTGAGAAATTTGGTATGAATATGAACGTAAATACTCAGCTATTTAACACTAGAAGATTTAAGAAGGGATGGTTGCGTGGATTAAGACATACTGCAAAACCTTCAATAGGGTTTTCTTTTAGACCCGATACACAAAACAGATATCAGGATTCTGTGCAAGTGTCTTCCAATCCAACTTCGATTGATGAAATCACTTATTATAACCCATATACAGGAGGTGCTTTCAATCCGAGCTTCAATAGTAAGCAAATGGCGTTGACTTATGGGATTAATAATTTTTTCGAAGGAAAATATTGGTCGAAAGCAGACAGTACTGAAAAGAAATTCAAATTGTTGAATACGTTTAATGTAGGTGGTAGTTATAACTTTGCCGCTGATTCTTTGAGATTTAGCCCACTGAGTATTAGAGGGAATACTTCATTTTTTAAAGGTGTGACTTCTGTGAATTTTGATGCTAGGTATCAATTTTATGAAAAAAACGAAAGTGGACAATTGATAAATGAGACAGTATGGAGTAAAACAAAACGTCCAATAAAGTTTGATAATTTTAATCTAACAGTCACCAATGGACTAACCGTTGGTAAAATACGTGAACTTATTTTTGGTGGTGGAAAATCAGAAGGAGAGTCAGGTAGAGGAGGAGAGAAAAAAGACAAAAAGAGAGAAAAGAAACAGGGGAAATCCTTAGCGGATTGGGTGGATAATTTTAGAATTAATCATCAGTTTAGATATAGAGTGCAAAAACAAACGAATGGGATAGACACAGGTTTTGTACAATCTCATTCTATCAAGTTTTCCGGCAATATTGAGTTAACAGATAGTTGGAATTTGTCTATCACGAATATTTCTTATGATTTGGTAAATAAAACATTTGTATTTCCACAATTTGCATTGAGTAGAGATTTACATTGTTGGACTATGCAGTTTAGTTGGTCACCAGCAATTGAGGTTTATAGTTTCTTTATAGGTGTAAAGTCGAACTCTCTTAGTTTCTTGAAGTACGATTATGGTCAGCGAAACTCAAGTCGACTGACTGGAGGGTAACTTTGTATTAGGATTAAATCTCTTTTTTATAATTTCTTAGATTCTTTTAGTGCGAAACTAAATGATCAACAATCTGTTAGTCGTTGATAGTCTTAATGTTGTAATATTTTAAAATATCGCAATTATGGATGAAGTGTTAATTGTGTGCAAAAATTTCTAATTTGATGAAAATATTAGAATTAATTCGCGGATAAACATATATTTGCAAAAATATAATTCGTTTTAGACTACTTGCGAGTAACTGAGAGCAAATTATATTTTAATATTAAATAAATACAATTTCAAAGAAAATAATGGATAAGATAGACTTAAAAATTCTAAAATTATTACAAGAAAATAGTAAGATAACGAACTTAGATTTATCTAAGAAGATTGGACTTTCTCCTGCACCAACTCTAGAAAGAGTAAAAAAGCTTGAGCAGAGCGGTATCATTCTTAGCTACCATGCAAAAGTTGATGCTGCGGCAATTGGCCTTAATGTAAGAACTTTCATTCTAGTTTCTCTTGCTTGGCAAAAAGAAAATGCACTTGAAAATTTCATAGCTAAAGTAAATGCAATTAATGAAATAACTGAATGTTATATTATTACTGGTGATGCAGATTTCTTAGTAAAAGTAGTTTGTAAAGATATACCTACTTATGAGAAGTTATTGTTCAAAACATTGTCTCAAATTGATGAGATCGAAAGATTGAAAACATTGATGACATTGAGTAAAGTAAAGAAGGAAAAAGTATTACCATTCTTTTATGAAGATGAAACTAAATAAAGGACATGATAGTGAAGACATTTTGTTTTCATTAGTAATATAAAATATATAATGCTGAATATGGGAAACTGTATTCAGCATTTTTGTAAAGAACCATTTGTTTTGCAATAATGAGTAAAAAAAAAGAAAGTCTTCTCTGGCAATTTCGAAAAGATAATGAATCGAGAACTCATTATATCTTAGGAACCATGCATGTTAAAAGTGAAGAGGCATACACTCCAGTCTCAGTTGCTAAACATTATATGGAATTGTGTCATACTTATATTGGAGAAATGGATTTAAATGATCCAGAGTTATCTAACATCGGAGACTACTTCATCAATCAAGATGGTTTGGTACTGGAGGATCTTATCGGTAAAAAAAAGTATAATAAGTATAGTCAGATTATCCTAAAAGCTTTTGATATTGATCTAGATGAGATTGCACACTATAAACCACTGGTGATCTCTAATATGATTGCCGAGTCCATTATCACAAAGAACTTTGATGTTGCTTTAGATCATTTTCTTTGGGAATATGCACAAGCAATAGGGATGGAGATGAAAGGACTAGAGTCAGCTACTGATCAGTTTGAAATCATGAAGTCTATTCCAATGGAATCACAATTGAAAGGTTTGAAATCGTGTGTAAAGAATGTAAATACATTTAGATCCAAAGTTTTAAAAATGTCCGAGCTTTATGCACAGGGCGAGCTAAATGAACTTTATCAATCCGCAAAGAAGTCTATGGGCGAACTCAGGAAACTAATGATCTACGATAGAAATGCTAAAATGACAGAAAGGTTAATAGATATTGCATCTAATGGTGCTACGTTCTCAGCAGTTGGAGCTGCTCATCTTGGAGGAGCCAAAGGTATGCTTAGAGGTTTGAAGAAAGCTGGATATAAGGTCAATCCTATCAAGATTAATTAATATTAAATGTATAAGGAAACTCCCCAGGGTAGTTCTGATAATACCCATTGAATACAATACTGCCGGAGTAGTCGGTCACTAGTTCTAAGACTTCATTTACAGTAGCTACCTTTTCTCTATTGATAGAGGTGATGATATAACCAGGTTCTATGTTAGCTTCTCCTGCCTTACTGTTTCGGAATACACTTACGACGTAGACTCCTTTGTTTCCAGTTTTCTCTATTTCATTACTATCCATTTCTCGTAGTTCGAATCCAATGTCCGTTAAGGTTTTATCTTTTCGTACAGCAACGAAGTCTGTAGTGTTCAATTGATTTCTTAGTGTGATAGATTTGTTTCCTTCTTTTCCATCTCTCCAGTATCTTATGCTAATCTTATCACCAGGTCTTTGCTGGCCTATGATTTCCATAAATTGTGGGGTAGTGTTAGTCGGTATATTATCAACTGAAAGTATGACGTCACCGACCATTAATCCTCCTGATTTGGCAGCTCCATCTCTCGTGAGTGCATCGAGCATTACACCTTTGACATCTGGCAAGTTGAGTTCGTCAGCCATGTCAGAGTTTACGTCATAGATTGTTACTCCCATCCATCCTCTTTGTACAGCTCCGTACTCTTTGATGTCTCTTACTACCTTCTTTACTAGCTTTGAAGGGATAGCAAAAGAGAAGCCTTCATATCCGCCAGAGGAAGATAAGATTGCTGTATTAATACCAATCAGCTCTCCGTTCGTATTGATTAGAGCACCACCACTATTACCAGGATTCACAGCTGCATCTGTTTGTATAAAGGATTCGATGCCTTGTCTTTCGAGAATATTGATACTTCTGGCTTTGGCACTTACGATGCCTGCAGTTACTGTTGATTGTAATCGGAATGGATTTCCTACAGCAAGTACCCATTCTCCGATTTGCAGAGAATCAGAATTTCCAAATACAACAAATGGTAACTGAGAACTTTCTATTTTTAATAATGCCAAGTCAGTCTGATCATCAAATCCAAGTATGTCTGCCTTATATTCTTTGTTGTCATTTAGTGTGACTTGAATTTTTTCTGCGCCTTTAATTACATGATAGTTGGTCACGATATAACCATCATTACTTATGATGACGCCACTTCCTGTGCTTTTGGATATCTTCTTAGTATGGTATGTACTTCCTGGAGCGGGTACGCTGCTCTCAATGAATACGACTGCTGATCTACTCATCTTTGCTGCTGCAATAAAATCGGTTGGTGCTGCAGATCTAAATACTTTCTCAGCCCTTTCTGATAGGATGAACTCTGACTCTGCTGCGAGTCTTGCCTTAGTCCGTTGCTCTACATATATCTCGGTTGTAGGACTACAGAAAAACACATAAGCACTCACTCCAATAAGTGCTCCTAAAAATGAACTGACAAGTGTTGAGATTATTATGGAATTGCTTTTCATACATTTTAAAATTGAGCAAATAAAACAGAAAGTGCTAAATTACAAATAATTACGTATGTATTATAATTGCAATGTGTTAAATGTAGTATAACACTATGCTTATAAAACGAGATGAATGGACAGAAATTACATTGAAGAAAAATCAATGATAATATTACTTGATTTCGATCCTAATATTTTCTATTAAATGTAGATAGGAAATAGCATGAATAGATATGTGTCAAAATGAATACTCTGCAATAATTATCAAGTCATTAATCCGTTTTTACAGACAAAAAGAAACTTGGATATGCCATGGTAATAGATATGAAAGTTGTTTTACTTTTGTGTTCATCCAAATGTCTTTGGATCAATGCTTCTCTTTCTTCAACAATTCAGGGAACTTAGCCTTAAACCTATTCAATCTAGGAACAGATACACTTCTTACATAAGACTGATTAGGATTCCGTGCTTCATAATCTTGATGGTAGTCTTCTGCGTCATAAAACTTAACTAAAGGTTCTAGGGTAGTTGTAATAGGCCCGTCGAACACTTTGTCTGAGGTGAGCTTTGCGATATATTTTTCTGAAGCAAGTTTCTCAGCCTCATTTTTGTAGAAGATTGTAGATCGATATTGAGTACCTCGATCTGGGCCTTGTTGATTTAGAGTCGTAGGGTCTTGACTGCCAAAGAAAACCTTCAACAGTGTTTCATATGATACGACCTTAGGATCGTAGAAAACTTCTACAGCCTCTGCGTGACCTGTCCTTCCAGATCCTATAGCTGAGTAGTTTGCAGTTTCTGCGCTACCTCCTGCATATCCCGATACAGCCTCTGATACTCCTGTTACAGATTCAAACACTGCCTCTACACACCAAAAACATCCACTTGCAAATACAGATGAAGTCTCACCTGCAGGTATTACTTTTTTAATCTTTTCTACTTTGTGTGTGTTCGTTACAGAATTATCCGGAGTAGTGACGGTCTTAGGTGAGCACATAGAAAATGAAAGAACGATGGCTAAGAAAGAAGATATGTATAACATGTATTTCATTGTTTTATTTAAATGATAAATTCTCCGATGCTTGCGTCGGAGTCATAAGAAAGATAATTTTGTATAAAAACGCCTCAATCCTAAAAAGATCCGCTTTCCTACTTTTAGGTTGAGAAAATTTTGGCGAATGGGCCATCCACTTGCGATGGGATAGTCAAAATTTAAGATCTTTCTCATTGATAAACCTAATAGTCTAAGTTAGGTTTTAGCCTACTAGAAACTTAACGGAAGATTAACGACTGGTTGGCTCCGTTTTATTTTTCTCCAAAGTTACTTTTCAATTCCTTTTCTGTGAAATAGAAAACACCAGCAACAATAGAAAGTAAAAGACAGATAGATGTTATGGCAAAGGAAGTTGGATTCATTGATTTTTGAGTGTATAACTGTAGTGCCATTCCTACGATACCCGCAAGACTCCAGTTAAATAATAAACTAGAAGAATAGACTTGAGCAAAGTCCCAGGCATCTTGTGATTTCATGGACGATTTTGTTCTATAACCCATCATTCTATTAATCTTCTTCGGAGGATTATTCTTGAAATAAAAGCCTGTAATAGCAATTACAATCATTGGTAAGAACATTGACAGGTTTTCCCAGGGAATATTCATAGCTAAGTTATTTGTTTCCATCTTCGGCTTCTTTTATTAATTGATTTACAAAATTGATCAATGCTTCATTTAGATTATCTATAGCGCGTTCAATTTCCCAATTATCTTTATTTCGTGGTTCGACTAGATTAGAAATTGCACGTATTTGATTGCAATTTACATCTGCCATCCTGCATGCATATAGAAAGCCAGCTCCTTCCATCGTCTCTACATCAGCATCGTATTTTTCTTTTATTTGGGCTATACTGGTAGCTGTTCCATGTACCTTATTGACTGTTAGTCCAACAACAGTAGGTAGACCTGTTTTATATTTGTTTTTGGTGTTTCTGATCCATCCTTTTTTATACGGGAATTGATCGTTCTTCACTAAGCCAAGATCATACACATCAGTGAATGAACCATCCGCTTCCTCTACACCAAGGTCGGCAAATCGATCCGTTATCACTTCGATCACTTCTCCATTAGGTAGGCTGCTGTCATATGATCCAGCTACGCCTGCATTGATAACAACATCAATATCTTCTAGTCCTTTGTAACGAGCCAGTCCAAAAGCTGTATTGAGAGCACCGACGCCCGTAACAAGAGGGTAGATAATGTGTCCTTTTAATTGGAAGTCAAAAAAAGTAGCTTTGTCAGCCTCCTTTTCGAGATATTTTAGGAATGGTGCTATTTCGAATGTTGTAGCTGCTACTATAAGTATTTTCATATATGTATTTTAGAACAAAATATTTATTTTATATGTCAATTGGACACTAAAAGGTTTGTGCTGAGCTATTATGATATCGCGATTATTAAACAAATTTCACAAATCTAACAAATAAACAGATCTAATACCGATTACTATTGAATTTGCCGCATACATTCGTCTGCAACATTCAATATGTATCGGCATTTACCAATATCTTTATGCGGTAAATTGAAACACAATTGGTATAACAATTTTCTAATAATTATTCCACTTCTGAGTTCTCGTTTTGAATTTCTTTTCATCAAATTCCCAGCCTTTGGTAGATGTACTTTTCTCGAGTTTTATCTCTAAATCAGGGTCTAGGAAATCAGCAAAGAAATTAATACCAACGAGTGCTTCTATCTCATCTATGCTTACAGCATAATCTTCGATATGTTTTTCACTTTTTTCGTTTGGCATCAGGAAAGCGATCGCTTTTTTATCAGACCCTTTTATATCCAATATTATCTTATAGAATAGGTCAGGAACAGATACTTTATTATTTCTTCCTATTTGTTTTATGATATGACCATCATTAAGTACTGGTCCAGAAACAATGTAGAGCTCGTCATTATCATATGCCCAATCTCTTACCGTCTCTTCTAGTTCTCTCCATATTCCTCCGTTAAATTCTTTGAGTTGTGGAGACATATTACTCATGTAGAATGATTCTCTCATAGCGTCCTCACTGAATGCCATATCTCCGGCAGGTGCAAGATGGCCTCTTGTGTAACCAGATCGAGTATAGTCATTATGATAAGCTGATGTACCTTTTATTGATTTGTCAGGCTTGAACTTTTTAGCTCGAGGCACCCGTTTTTTTCGTAAGTTATCTTTAGTCAGTTTGTAAGCGACCCATTCAGATTGTTCATGTTCTTCACTGTAGGATAGGGTGTAGTGCTTATGCTGGACTACTTCTCCGGTAGTCGACTCTGGGTAGAATGATTTTTTGACGCCATCTATCTTCTCATCTGAGATGGTTATTTCATTACCGTCTGTTGATTGTGTTTCCTCGGTTTCCCAAGAATCCATTTTTACTTGTGATAAAACAAATAAAACTATAATTACAAAGACAAGTCCGACTATTAATCGGAATACACCAGCTCCACTTGGAAAAGATCCTCTTTTATGCGAAGAGTCATTGCCATCCTGATTACTATAATTTTTTCTCAATTTAGCCATAAGGTTATTTTGATTATTTTATTTTCATGAAAAACGCCTTGTCGCATCTTGGTGTTTTATTTTCAAATGCTGTCTCAGTAAATCCAATTTTTTTGTAGAGATGAATTGCTTCTATTAGAGAACTAGCAGTTTCTAGCTCTACTTCTTTATATCCATTTTCTTTGGCTATTTGAAATAAGTATCCAACCATCCATCTTCCTAACCCTTTACCTCTTGATTCTGGTAGTGCATACATCTTTCGTATTTCTACACTTTCAGTTGATAATGGATATAGGGCAAATGTAGCTACGATTTTTGATCCATCTTCTATGATTCCGAAAAAGCCGTTCTTATAATTTGATTCTAAATCAAACAGATCCTTATCGGTAGAGGTAGGTTGCGGCTCTAGTCCGTATTCTTTTAAAACACTGAATACTAGCTTTTGTACCTCTGTACAGTCATCATTTGAGGCTTTTCTGGCAGAAAAGTCTAAATGAATTGGTGATAAAGAAGGATTAATTGTCATATTGTTTGTTATTTTTGGACTACGAAGCGCTTACTAGTTAATTGCTCAATGTATATATATGATTTATAGATTCAAAATATTGCTTTGTTGTTTATGTTTATTATTCATTTTTATGGATGATACTAGAGGACAGTCTTCTAATTTTACTCCAGGTGGTGCGCATGTGCTATCAATGGGAAGTGCAGGGACTATGTTCACAGGAATTGAATCAATATACACTAATCCAGCCGGACTGACAGATCTAGAAAAATTTGGCTTTGATGTAAGTTATGATCGAAGGTTTAATCTTAATGAATTAGCTACAGTCTCTTTAGCGGGTGCCAAGAAAATAGGAAGGAATGCGATTGGTGTATCAGTATCAAGATTTGGATATTCTGCGTATTCTGAAAATAGAGCGGGATTGACGTATGCTAGGAAACTGTTTGATAAAGTATCAATTGGAGGGTCATTTCACTATTTAGGATATAACATAGAAAACTATGGGTCAGCCAATCGATTTACTTTTGATATTGGGCTTCAGTCTGAAATCAATGAAAATTTATCAATCGGAGCGTATATATTTAACCCGGCTTCGATATCTCTAACAGAAGAGCAAGATGTGCCATCAAGAATGAGTATAGGACTGAGATATACTGTATCATCGAAAGCGAAAGTATATATGGACGTATCCAAAACGATTAATAGGAGTCCAGAATTTAAGTTTGCAGTAGACTATCAAGTTGTAGAAGCATTTTCATTAAGAGGAGGCGCAAATATCAGCCAGTCTAGCTTTCACTTTGGTCCTGCATATCACATGAAAAATGGTCTTTCTATTATTGGAGGTTATTCGTTTGATAATAGGCTAGGGCATTCAACGGGATTGAGTATTTCTTATGTTAGATGATATCTTTAAAGCTCTATAAATTCGTTTTTCCCTTAGTCTAATACATTAGAAAATGATTGAAGGACTTCCTCAATGGATTAATATTCTATTTGTCGCTACTTGTGTGATAACACTTGTTCTATTTTATTATTCTAACAATAAACCTAAGCGACTAACTATTGCGCTCGTATTGTGGTCTATCATTCATTCTGTTTTAGCATACAGTGGATTCTATGAAAATGCACTTGCAACACCACCAAGATTTGCTTTTGTTTTGATCCCTTCTATCGTATTGATTATATACGGTCTCCTTCCAAGACAACAAGTATGGTTTTTGAAATCGAGGGTGACAAAAATCAGTACTTTTTTACATTCTATGAGACTTCCAGTAGAAATTGTATTGTATGGTTTATTTTTAAATAAAATGGTACCAGAACTTATGACTTTCGAAGGCCGGAATTATGATATCTTGATAGGTATCACAGCGCCAATAATTGGGACCTTATTTTTGAAAGAGATACTAGGGAAGAGAAGTTTATTAATTTGGAATATCATAGGATTGATACTGGTTTTATTCATATTTATTAATGGTATATTTTCATCAGAGCTTCCATTCCAACAATTCGGATTTGATCAGCCTAATCGAGCGATTATTTATTTTCCGTTTATATTACTTCCGGCAACAGTAGTTCCTATTGTAATATGGACACATTTGTCTGATATAATTAAGCTGCGAAAGGAATTGCAGGATGATATGAATCATGGCGCATAATTTAAAGAGCGATTATGCTGAAAGTTAAGGATAGAGTAGGTAGAAGACTAGAGTTAAGTTTATTTGGAAATAACTAGGGTTTTACTGAAAAAAAGGGCCTGCCCGAAATTCTTTTATCTCAGACAGGCGGCTCCCATTTACGAATAAAAATACAGTTGTTCTTGTGAGTTGTTAACTCCGTATTTTTTTTATTGGTTTAACGTTTCTTTTATAACTATGCAATTTTCTTTCCAACTTTCAAGATCTTGATTAAAGCTCGATCCAAAGTCCAAAATCTATGTTCGTGTAAAGTAAATATTATTTGTAAAACTATCTCGTAAAATTTAATTTATGCAAACAATGTTAATATTGGCGGACATTATACTTATATAAATACCCTTTGTAAGCCCTTTATTATTGGGGTTCTACCAATTTCATAAATAAGACACTATTTGAACTTAATACGCTGCTTCGACTTTAAAATTTATATCTAATTCCTGTAATTAATCCGATGGTTGTATATTTTTCATCAATTGGGTAGTCAGAAATTGTAGTAGATCCGATACTATATTTAATGTTAGGTTCTAGTATAAAGTCAAAGGTTTTATTCCATACGTAGTGCATACCAAATGAGGCAAATAGAGCTGCTCCAGCTTGTTTTTCATAGGCTTGGTATCTATTTTCTGCACCTCTTGTAAAACTCACTACTGTGCCATTTGGCTCTATAAATTTACCTTCTCCGGTAAATGTCATATTAAATAACATTCCAGCATTTAGATTATAATAGAATGGACCGAATCCTGACATTTCATAACTAAATAACAGAGGGATATCGACGTAAGTGTATGTATTTGTAATTGAAGCTATGTTTGGTGGTTGGACTGTATCCATTCCCATTCCATCTGTTTCATTATAGCTAAATCCACGACGAACTTTACTTATGTTAAAGCCAGTCTTCAATCCCATACCACTAGGGAAAGTAAATCCAAATCTACCACCTATTGAGTAAGAGTACTTAAGTGATTCACTATCTGATCTTAGTTGTATTAAATTATCAGCGGATGTACTACTGCCAGTTAGGCTTTGAATAGCAAAATCATGAGAAACGTATAAGTCTACTTGAATACCAAGTTTATTATTAACAAAAGAAGGGCACTCTGTAGCTGCAAGAGCTAAATGGCTTAGTGTATTATTTTTTTTTTTAAACCAGATGAGAAAGCTGGTAATGGAATGTTTTCTAACGGCTCAATGATTCTTAACAAGGCTCCAGCATTTAATCCTTCAGAGTTAATGAATACATTATAACTAGGTTCTGACTTGTCATTACCAGTAGAGCTATCTGATTTTTTTATTATCGAACCATTATCACTAATGTATGATTTAGTGATTACTAAATTTGCTGGTTTTGCATTTAGGTTATCTGTATTTATGATTTCAGTACTAGATACTGCAACATCATTATTCGTATTAATCGAGTTGTTATTAGAAATCAACTTTTTAGATTGAGACTTTGTTACTGTCTTCTTTTGAGTTGATTTATTTTTTTTCGGTTTCGGAGTGTCAATAATTGTCTTGACTTTATTAGCTTTTTGGATTACCGGTTGATTATCTGATATTGTTTTTGATGCTTCATCAGCGAATGCCATTGTTTGCGAAATTTCTGCCAATGGTTTAGATTCTTGCATTGGTACTTCTATAGCTAGTGGAGCATTTGATGATGAATTTGCATCTTGATAGTTCGACAAGAGAAGGTAGGCTATACCACCGATAAGTAGAGTTGAAATTCCAGCAAACCAAAACCATAAAATAGAACGTCCTGATTTTTCTTCTAGTGCGGGGGCTATTTTTTCCCACATACCGTCAGGAACAGTTGCTTTTTGGTTGTGTAATTTGTCTCTAAATACTTTGTCGATGTGCTTCATACGGCAATTTTTTGTAAATCTTCGATTTTCCTTTGCAACATTCTTCTGGCTTTTACCAATTGAGATCTTGAAGTGCTTACTTCAACTTTAAGCAGTTCTGCAATCTCTTTGTGGGAGTACCCTTCTATTGCATATAAGTTAAAAACTATTTTATATCCTTCTGGTAAATCGTTGACTAGCGTCATAAGGTCATCCACGGATAATTTGGAATATACCTCTGGATCCATTTGATTATCTCTTTCTTGAAAATCTTCTAAACCTATACTTTCTTTCTTAAAAGAGAGTTTAGCCACACTCTTAAGAGAGGTGTTGACCATTATTCTTCGTACCCATCCTTCAAAGGAACCTTCGCCTGTGTATTTTGAAAGATTAGTGAATACTTTTATAAAACCTTCTTGGAACATGTCTTCAGCTTCCGCACTGTGACGGGCATAGCGATTACATACCGCCAACATTTTGGCAGAGTACATATCAAAAAGATCCCTCTGAGATGTTCTGTCTCCTTTTAAACTTCTTTCTATAAGGTCTCTCTCTGTCAAGCTATTAGGCTTTAATGGTGACATCAAGAATTGCTTTTCTATGAGTAAGACCGCCTAATGTTATGTTTCGCTGCCTCGTAGTCATAAGATTTTTTAAAATTCGGATTAAAATGCAATATAATGATAATTAGTTTATTTCCGCAAGATGAAATCAAGAATTATTGCGACGCGAATCTAACGCAACACTCTAGGACATAAACGCTATAAGACCCAATAAGATTGGCTTTTTTTTAATAAGAATCGTATGTTTGTTTTTGATTGCGATAATAAATGATTTGTAGGAAGTTTCTTTATTTCTCAAATTTTATGTTTTCGATATTTTGAAAATATACCTCTAAGCAAAATGACTCGAATGAAAATTAAATTTGTTGTAGCCATGATGGCGACTTTTGTAATCTTCTTTACTTCCTGTGAAGAAGATGCTACTATTCCTCCATCAGTATTTACCGAGGAAGTTATTTTTTCGAGTGGCGAAAAAGTAATTTTATCTGGTAGAATATTATCAAACGAAGATGTATTACTAGAAGACCATGGTTTTCAAATATCAGAATCTGCGGATTTTACGAATATAATATTGGCATCATTAGGAGCAAGAGATGTACCTGGAAGGTTTGTGAGTGAATATTCAGAATTGGAAATTCTAACGGACTATTTTATTAGGTCATTCATCACTCTAAATGGTGAGATCGTTTTAGGAAATGTTTTGACATTTTCTACTTTGAAGCCAAAAGTGATTGATTTTTCACCTAAGGAAGGTTCTCAGAATAATAAAATTACAATAACGGGTGTCAACTTTACAGAGGATGCATATGTATTATGGAATGGGGAGAGGATCGAAGTAAACTCAATTACAGAGGAGTCTTTTATTGAATTTACAGTTCCAGCCTTAGATAACTTACCATATGCAATTATAGAGATAGTTAATCAGAAAGATACAATATTAGTAGATGATAGGTTCGAATACATAATTGGCGAATGGGTAGACGGTCAAATAATAGATGATCCTTATAAAAATATAGAACATATCTATTTTGAGGACGAGGATAATTTTTACTACGGACTAGGATTATCAACAGAATTTTCTGGCGTCTCGCAGAAATTATATCAATTTGATAAAGAAACATTTTTACGTACTGAGATATTTTTTACTGGAGTTACTCCTGTTGGGGCATTCTATACAAATAATGGTTTCTTTGGGAGTGGTAGTGTCGGCCTTGTAAAAAATGCAGATGTTAGTTTGAGTCTCCTAAATGGGTTTTATAGATATGTGAATGATGAGATACAGCAACTCGCTAATTGTCCAGTGATGTTATATCGTGCCTCAGCAATATCTACCGATGATGCGGTCTATTTATATGGTGGTGAGGATGAAGCTAGAAATCAGAATACTAAAATATATAAATATGATATAGTATCTGATCAGTGGTCAGAGTTTGGATTGTCACCAAGAGCTATTACGAAGAGTTTTCCTTACTTCGCAGTTGGAGATGATCACTATTTCATATTTGAGGATCAATCTATGATTAGCTATAATTTCAACACAAAAGAATGGACACCAAGAGCCGAGTATCCGAATAAGGTGGAACCAGACGGATTCTCTGTTGAACTTAACGGTCTTGCTTATGTCGGCTTACAAAACATATCTAGAAGAGTATTCGAATATCTACCAACAGAAGATAGATGGAGAAAACTAAAAACAATATCTGATAATAACCCATCTCTTACAATCGGGGCATGGGTTAAAGATGATAAGATCAATATAATGCGTACGAATTTTGGTGACGGAATGGATAGATTTATTTGGACATTTGATCCTAAAGCATTTTAAACCAATTAACAAAAAAGAATGAAGACAATAAATATAATATTGACCCAAATAGTTCTGTTTTGTGCTTTGAATTCAAATGCGCAAATAACTATAGGAGAGTCAGGGAGTGGAGATGGTCCGCATAATATAACCGTTAATATCACAGATGCAGACAATAGGGATGCACTCATAGGTGCCAATGTGATTTTAAAAGGTACGGGGATAGGTGATGTGTCTGACGAAAATGGAAAAGTAAAACTGATGCTGAAAACTGGAGAGCAAACGATTCAAGTATCATATCTAGGGTATCTTGACCAAGATGTTTTGATTTCAGTTCTTGGAAGTGGTAGCTTGAGGGTCAAATTGATGGCAGATGCGCAGACTCTCGATGAAATTGTGATTTCTTCAGAAGCTGCAGATCAAAATGTTAGAAATACTGATGTGGGTAAACAAGTAATGAGTATAGCGACAATAGAGGGACTGCCTCCATTTGTTGGAGAAGCTGATGTTTTGAAAAGTATAACGCTTCTGCCAGGAGTCAGTTCGGTTGGGGAAGCTTCATCTGGATTTAATGTGAGAGGTAGTAATTCTGATCAGAATTTGATCTTGCTTGGTGGCGCACCATTATATAACCCTTCTCACTTGTTTGGTTTTTTCTCAGCTTTTAACACTGACTTGATTCAGGATATCAGTATATATAAAGGTGGGATACCAGCAAATTATGGGGGAAGAGCATCTTCAATAGTGGATTTAAGGTATAAGAGAGGAAATCAAGATAAGTGGACGGGTAAAACATCCGTAGGTCTTGTGTCAGGAAAAATTTCAGCAGGAGGTCCAATCATGACAGATAAACTTACACTCATGGTTTCTGGACGAAAGTCATACAGTAATTGGATTCTTGGAGCGGTAAATGATCCACAAGTAAGTAACAGTAGTGCTGACTTTTACGATGCTAATGCAATCTTAGATTATGATATCACTGATGACTTTTCTGTACGATATGCATTTTATAGAAGTAAAGATGATTTTTCATTGGCAAGTGATACTTCATTTAATTGGGCAAACCAGAATCATACAGTAACACTAAACAAAGGATTCGGAGAGAAGTTAAGAATGGAGTTTTCTGCAGTAGATGCTCAATATAATTACAGCATTATTGACAATAGTTCGTTTAGTAACTTTACACTTGATTCCAAGATTAAGGATAGAGGATTAAACTTCGGAACTAAGTATACATTCAAAGAGGGGAATGAAATTTCAATTGGTGCTCAAACCAAATTTATTACTATAAATCCTGGAGATCTTAATAGTATAAATCCAGAATCACCTATTGTACCATTCTCGGTAGAAACAGAAAAAGCACAAGAGTCTGGACTTTATTTACAACATAGTTTTGAGATTGGATCTTGGTTAGGGGTATCTTATGGATTAAGGTATTCGGATTTTAGATTTTTGGGACCGAATAGAGTACCAGTGTATGATTCGCTTTTGCCAAGAAATGAAGAGAATATTCTTTCATTTGATGAGTATTCAGATGGTGAGTTAATCAAAAAGTACAATGGGCTAGAACCTAGAGCTTCACTTAGGTTATCATTATCGGAAAGCTTCTCATTCAAAGCTGGGTACAATAAGATGTTTCAATATATTCATTTGATTTCTAATACTACGACTATAGCACCCACTGATACTTGGAAGCTGTCAGATACTTACTTAGAACCTCAAGCGGTAACTCAATATTCAGCGGGATTATTTAAAAACTTACGGAATAACACGATAGAGACTTCTGTGGAAGTATTCTACAAAGACTTGAATAACATTCTTGATTATAAGGACGGTGCGACACTATTGTTAAATAATAATTTGGAATCTGCACTACTTAATGGTAAAGGAAGAGCATATGGGATTGAATTCTATTTGGAGAAGAAGAAAGGAGACTTCACCGGTTGGTTGAGTTATACTTACTCTAGAACTGAACGTAAAGTGGTAGGATCATTTCCCGAGGAAATAATAAATAAAGGACAATGGTATCCAGCGAACTATGATAAACCACACACATTGTCATTGGTAGGAGATTACAAACTAGGAAAGAGAACAAAGGTGTCTTCTATATTCACATATAGTACAGGGCGACCAGCAACATACCCGGAGGCGAAGTTTAATTACCAAAACGGATCTAACATAGCATATTATAATGATAGAAATGGATTTAGAGTGCCGGCATATCATAGGCTTGATTTGAGTTTTACATTTGGTTGGGATACTGGCAATATATGGTCCTCGGGTGATTGGGTACTTTCTGTGTATAATCTTTATGGAAGGAAAAACACTTTTTCAGTTTTCTTTGATGATGTTGCGGGAGCTCCTCCTCAGGCATTTAGATTGTCTATTTTAGGAATTCCATTTCCATCTTTGAGTTATAATTTTGAATTTTAAGAAAGCTAGCACAACCAATAAAATAAGAAGGAAATGAAAATATTTAAATATATAGCTTGTATTTGTTTTATATCGCTTTTGTGCTATTCATGCATTGATGAATTAGATATAGATACTGAAACCGCACAGAATCTACTGGTGGTAGAGGGAGGAATTACGACAGCTTTTGGTCCTCATGAAATATTACTGTCGAAAAGTGCAAAATATGGTTCGATCTTAGAGGATGATATTAAAAAAGAAACGAACGCTACAGTATTTCTGAGAAACCAAAATGGAGACCAAGAGTTTTTAGAAGAAGGCAGTGATGGGAGCTACTACACGAGTCCCAATTTTGCAGCTAAAGTAGGTGATGCATATTCATTGATTATAACATTAGCAAATGGCGAAAGATATATATCTACAAAACAAACAATAGAGCCAGTACCTGAAATAGACTCTCTAATATTAATATGGAAGAAACAACCATCATTAAGTGATATTCAATTTGCTTCTGGAGTAGAAGTGTACGCTCAGTGGAAAGATCCAGAAGATGTAAAAAACTACTATCAATGGAAGACAGGAGGAGTGTATAAAATCAATACGCGTCCAGATCTGCACGTAGGCAGAGGGTTCGGTGGTAATCCATTTCCAGATCCCAAAGACTGTTGTGAAACGTGCTATATTTATGAAACTAATGCAGACTTGAATATCTATAAGGATAATCTTTCCAATGGAAATACGATCACTGAAAAAGTTGGTTATGTCGAAGATGATGGAGGCAGGTTTATGGAGAAATATTTAGTTATTGTCCAGCAAGTTTCATTGTCAAAAGAGGCTTTTCAGTTTTATGAATTACTTCAAAATCAATTGAGTATTCAAGGTGATATATTCGATCCTCCGCCGGCAAAAATAACGAGTAACTTTATTAATTTAGACAATCCGAATGAAGATATAATTGGTTTCTTTACCGCTAGTGATATTAAAATCGATAGTGTATTCATTGATAATGATATCATAGAAGAAAGACAACCAGTAAGACAAGTATTGGACGATTGTAGAGTGCTAAATAATAGTACGGTCGACATTCCTCCATTTTGGAACTAATACCATTAAATTGTTGGATAGTGGTTACATAAAAAAAGCTCATTTGGAATTTTCCAAATGAGCTTTTTTTATACTTAAAGTTTATTTATTCCTCCTCAGAGATAATAGCATCATCAATCATTTCATTTCCGTCGCCATCATGATCCGTAAATCCCGCAGCTTTGCTGATTTCTTTAGCTGGAGTTGCTGTTACGTTTTCATTGATTTCGATTTTTCCTTCTGAGAATGCACCATGATCTCCGTCCGCGAACTTTGCTGCCTTACTGAAGAAATCATCTGTACCATCAAGTAGTGAATCACCTGCGTCCAAAGTGTCTTCTGCGAATTTAGGAGTAGGGTTTGCTGCTTCTTCTGCAGCCATTTTTTCAGCTTTGACGATTGTTTCGTCTAATTTTGTACTAAGGTCAGCAGTTGCAGCTTTTGCTTTTTCGATCAAGTCATCTTTTACATCCAATACTTTCGAACCAACTGATTCGGAAATAGACGCGGCACCATCAAGAGCATCGCTTCCTTTGTCAAGTACAGTTTCCCCTACAGATTCTGAAACAGACTTAGCCTTTTCCATGAACGCTTCTCCAGTGTCCAATACTTTATCACCAACAGTTTCAGAGACGCTGGCCGCTTTCTTTACGATTTCTGTTTCTCCCAATGTATCAGCAAGATCTTTCGCTTTATCCATTGCGTTGCCACCAATCTCTTTTGCTTTGCTCGTAACCGATTCTGCAACATTACCTACTTTATCTAGAATCGATCCTTCAGGTGCTTCATCAAGTACTCCTCTCGCTTTGTCGGATAGAGATGCAGCGGTACTACTTACCGTTTCTGTTACGTTACTTACAGCTTCTTTTGCGTCGCTTAATATGCTAGATCCTGATACATCTTCTGTTACTTCTTTTACCTTTGATACTACAGATTCACCTGCGTTTGTTACAGCTTCTTTTGCCTTATTGACAATGTCTGATTGCGATACATCCTCCACAACATCCTCTACTTTATCCATAACATCACCAGCTACATCTTTAGCTTTATTGATAAAGTCTCCAGCACCTTCTGTTACCGCGTCTCTCAATCCAGAAGTTTTCTCAAAGATTGATTCGCCGGCATCACTCGCTAAATCTTTACCTTTGTCTAAAATGTCTCCTCCTGTTTCTTTTGCAAGGTCTACACCTTTGTCTACGGCTGATTTAGCAACGGACTCTGTTGCAAATATTAATTTTTTGATCGAACTGAAAATTCCCATGATGTGATGTTTTTACTATTTTTAGCTTTAAATGTTGGATATTACCACCAATATAGCAAGATAACTATGGCAACACAAACAACATCGACGAAAATTAAAGAAACAATTTCAAAAATAGCTGAGCTTCAGGCTGTAAAACGTCATTATGATACGACTTTGGATGAGCTGGATAAAGTACTGGCAAAAAAAGATTCTATTGAAGATCAGATGATTAAGGAGTTGGAGGACATCAACAAATTACAAGAATTAGGAATAAAGTCGATTTTTTACAAAGTATTGGGAAATAAAGAGGAACAACTTGAAAAAGAGAGACAAGAATATCTTCAAGTAACACTCCAGCACAAAGAAGTCTTAAACTCTATAGAGCTTCTTGATTTTGAGAAAAGTGTTCTGCAAAAAAAGGTATCGTCTATAGATGACTTAACAAATAAACTTGAAGGTTTAAAAAAACAAAGAGAATCGGAAATACTATCAAGACCAAGTAATCTTAGAAATCAATTGATTCTCATTCACAATAAAAAAGATGATCTTAAAAAATACGAAGTTGAATTAAAAGAAGCATTTTCTATCGGAAACAGTACAATTAGATCTCTAGATACCGTACTGGGCTATCTCAAAAAAGCAAAAGATTGGGGCAGCAGAGATATGATGACAGGTAGAAGAGGTAGCGGTTATGTAAAATCAATGAAGCATGGGGCGATCGATCGGGCAATGAATGAGGTGTCTAAAACAAAGATCCTATTGCATAACTTTAGCAAGGAGTTGTCAGATGTTGGATATTCCAATCAACGGCTTGGACTTCAAGTAGATAATATAGCCCGTTTCCCCGGTATTATATTCGATAATCTTATCTCAGATTGGATTGTTCAGAACAAGATCAAAGGAGTACTTTCTACGGTCAGTAATCTTTTGGATGATGTTACATTGATCATGCAATCCATCCAAAAAGACACAAAACAAGGCGTAGCAGACTTAGAAAAAATTGAAGCGGAAGAAGACAGACTTTTAGAAGAGAATTAAAAGGTTTATCTTAATTTTGGAACTATAATAAAGCCTTCTCAGCCGGCTGGTAGGTTGGGGTTTGAAAATATATTTATTTACATTAAAAATGACTTCTAAAGAAAAGTATACAACAATCCATTACAGAAATTATTTAGGTCTTGAAAAAATTCTTGATGCTCAACATTTGCGATCTGAAGCGGTAGATGGAGAAGCTGCCCATGAAGAGATGCTATTTATTATTGTTCATCAAGTATATGAACTTTGGTTTAAGCAAATCATCCACGAACTAGAATCTGTTCTTGGTATGTTTGATCAAGATAAGGTAGACGAAAAGAATATCGGAACATGCATCGGGAGACTCAATCGAGTAATAGGGATTCAAAAGTTATTAAATGCTCAGATAGCCGTAATGGAGTCGATGACACCTTTGGATTTTCTAGATTTTAGAAACCATCTCTTTCCTGCGTCAGGTTTCCAAAGTTTTCAATTTAGAATGATTGAGAACCTATTGGGATTGCCTGATAAAGCGAGATTGACATATAATGGATGTCCTTATTTCTCAGTATTTTCTGAAGATAATCAAGAGAAACTCAAAGAGGTAGAAACAAAAGGAACATTGTTTGATGCAATGGCTTCTTGGTTGGAGCGTACTCCATTTTTAAATGTAGGAGAATTTAATTTCTTAGATCAATATAAAGCTGCGGTGGCAAGTATGATCAAGAAAGAACAAAATGCAATAAAAGGATCGGCCTACTTGGATATGCATGAGGTAGAAATGAGGTTAAAAATGCTTGGCAATACAGATACCTATTTTCAATCTGTCTTAGATGAAGAAAAGCACAATGAATTGGTAGCAAATGGAACATTACGAATGAGCTATAAGGCGACCATAGCGGCTCTTCTTATAAATCTATATAGAGACGAACCATTGCTCCATCTTCCATTCAAATTGTTGACGTGTTTTATAGAAATTGATGATATGTTGACGACATGGAGATATAGACATGCCCAGATGGTACAACGAATGCTGGGTAATAAAGTAGGGACAGGAGGATCTTCTGGGTTTGCATATCTAAATGAAACGGCTATCAAACATCCGATATTCAAGGACCTGCATAACATATCGACACTCTTGATTCCTAGGTCTGAGTTGCCAGAATTACCAAAAGAGATAAAGGAACAACTGGGGTATTTTTATTCAAGCATGGAAACTAAATAATATGAGGCATATACTCAATTATATAAACGGGAAACTGTATCAAGCGGAATCAAAAGAAACATTAGAAGTAATGAATCCTTCTAATGGAAAAATGTACTCAAGTGCACCGAGTTCTGATCATAGAGATGTAGAATCGGCAGTCGAGGCAGCCCGAGCAGCATTTCCAGCTTGGTCAGCATTGAGCATTGACGCGCGATCAAGGTATATGATCAAGATCGCGGATAGGATAGAAGAGAAATTAGACGAACTAGCGATTGCAGAATCTATAGATAACGGTAAGCCTGTAAAATTAGCTAGAATGGTAGATATCCCTCGAGGAGCTGCTAACTTTCGTTTTTTTGGAAATGCCATAACACAATTTGCTTCAGAGTCTCATGACATGGGAACAGCGATCAATTATACATTACGACAGCCTCTTGGTGTTGTTGGATGTATATCTCCATGGAACTTGCCATTGTATCTATTCTCGTGGAAGATAGCACCAGCATTAGCGGCTGGGAATACTGTAGTAGCAAAGCCATCAGAAGTAACACCTATGACTGCATTCTTACTATCAGAAATATGTATAGAAGTTGGCCTTCCGGCAGGTGTACTCAATATAGTGCACGGATTAGGTGAGAATGTTGGCGCTCCATTATGTTCTCATCCGAAAGTGAAGGCAATATCATTCACAGGAAGTACTAGGGTAGGCGGAGAGATAGCGAAGGTCGCAGTTCCAATGTTTAAAAAAGTCTCATTAGAAATGGGAGGAAAGAATCCCAATATCATTTTTGCAGATTGTGACTATGAAAAAATGCTAAATACAACCATCAGATCTTCGTTTGCCAACCAAGGACAGATTTGTCTTTGTGGTTCTCGGATCTATGTGGAGCGAACGATATATGATAAGTTCAAGACTGATTTTGTGGCTAACGCAAAAGCACTCAAAGTAGGAGATCCATTATTACCTGAGACGAATACAGGTGCTATTGTTTCCAAGATGCATTATGATAAGATCCTCTCTTATATAGAAATTGCAAAAGAAGAAGGTGGTCAGATATTATGTGGTGGTAAAGCATTACATCCTGAAGGGTTAGAAAATGGACTCTACATCGGACCCACGATCATAGAGGGACTTCCAAACGATTGTAGGACAAATCAAGAAGAGATATTTGGGCCAGTTGTAACTATCATGCCCTTCGATACAGAAGAAGAAGCACTCAGCCTTGCTAATGGCACTGATTATGGTCTGTCGGCTACATTGTGGACAAATAATCTTACTAGAGCACACAGGTTTGCTAAAGAATTAGATGCGGGCATAGTATGGGTTAATACTTGGCTGATGCGTGATCTTAGAACACCATTCGGAGGAGTGAAGAGTTCAGGTGTAGGTAGAGAGGGGGGATTTGATGCGCTCAAATTTTTTACGGAGCAGAAGAATGTTTGTATTGATTTTGGGTGAGCTAAAAAATGATTGAATGATTAAATCGTTGATTGCGCGAATGTTTGAATCGTGAGTTTTTGGAAAGCATAATTAAACTTATTATGAAGATTAATTACATTTTATTTTTTTTCATGTCTCTAGGCGTGATTTCTTGTTCTGTAACGAATAACAATAGTCATGGTCTTGTCAATGGCAAACCGTCAATATTTATGTATGATGGCCCAGTGGAAGTGATGAATGCTGATGGAAGTAAAAATAATTCTATCGTAAAAAATGCGGGACTAGATGGGGTTCTGTTACCAGAAGATAATCTGAAGTTTTGGGAATTGATGGAAGTAGATAGTACGACTGATTTTGTTGTGGTCTTTTATTTGCACGGAATAAGAAGTTGTGGGGGCATGTGGTCAAAAGAACAAAGTATTAAAGAGAACAAAAGATTAAGGAAGAAAATCTCAAAATATGGAAACTCTGAATTAAGGTATTTACATTTTGGGGATTCCGAACTTGCAAGGTATAAGGCTTCAGCTAATTACCAGAAAGATACTAATGGAGAAATTAACCAGATGTTTTTTGGCGGATTTGCAAATTGTTCCTCCTATCTGACAGTAAGAAAAGATGGCCAATATATTGGATGGTTTGGAGAGTTAGCTTTAAAAGATATACCAGGAATGGTGCATTATAATATGGCGAAGTAGGCTGATAGGAGATAGTTTTTTAGGTTTTTTATCGTTTCATGTATTTAGTAAATAAGAAAAAACAAAAGGCCGCTTGAAAATAAAACTTTTACCTATGAAAAAAATCCTATTCCTCTGCTTAGTATTAATGAGTCTATCAAAGTCGTATTCTCAAGTATATTCATATTCTCAATCGCAAGAACTGTATACTGAACTTGCTGATGGGGAGAGTATAAACACCGGCAATGTATGGAATGGATTTCAGGCTTTTACGATACCAATAGGTTTTTCTTTTACTTACATGGACAGTGTTTTTACTAGCGTATCTCTCGAAGCGACAGGAAGGTTGATTTTTGATGCAAATCACTATTATTACGCGGATATGTTTGTCGTCGCAGGAATGCAAGATAAAGGGGCGGTCAATTCTTTATCTCCGCTATCTTATCAATTATCAGGTGTGATTGGTGAACAAATACTGAAAATAGAAATCAAGAATGCTACTTATAAAAAGGATCTTAGTTCGACGATTAACTATCAGATTTGGCTATATGAAAGTAATGGAGCGATTGAACTGCATATGGGATCAAGTAGTATTAATGATCCTGAGGATGCGTTTTCGTTAGGCCCTTTTTCTGGAGTGTTCAATGTTACTTCATTCTCTCCCACCACATTCGCTTATGGTTATGCATTAGTAGGGACTTCATTATCGCCGTCAGATACAACGTTCGTTGGTACAGGGACTAATGACTTCGGCCTTACCTTAGATAACGTGCCCACTGATAGTACAGTTTATAGATTTTCAATAGTGCCAACTGACCCTGAAAGCGAAAATAAGGGCAAATAGCATTGTCTGATCTTAGAATATAGTAATCTATTTTTGATATTGAAAGTAATCTGTGTAAGGTAGTACAGTTCAAAAAAAGATAGGTGATACTACCATCATTACGTGATGGATTATAAGGAATTATCTTAAAGATTTTTTCGCGAAATAAAAATGAAGTCTAAATTTTGTGTTTAATTCTATCGTCTTGTATGGAATAATATATTGAATAATTAGCCGTTCTATGTTCTACTAATTACATAAATATGCTAGACCTCAAAGGAGTTTATTTTCTTCTATTAATGCTATTTCCTATATTTTGTAGTGCTCAGTTTTCTATATCAATGAGCCCTTTTAATTCAAATGATTATTTCGTTTAAAAACCAACTGGAATAGATATACAATCAAAAGTATCCTTTGGTCCTCAACTTGCAGTGGATGTTCTTGTTAAGGAGAAATATAGATTGGAGTTTGGTTTGTCATATAGAAATGATCAGTTTATGCCGATTCTATTAGGTGAAGAAAGAACAGTAACAGAAGAGAGTGCACTGCAAGGGCATGTAGCGGTATATCGATATATTGTATCAAGTCAACAGACGACATTATCACTTGGAGCCATTGTGAGCTTAGCAAGAATAAAAGTCGATTTTGCATCAAATGACATTTTTAGTGCTGATGTGTTTAGAGGTATAGGAGGCGATTATTTGAGCTTGAAGCTCCCTTTTCGAATCGAACAAAAACTATCTAAAGTTTTTTCTATACGCTATCAATCATCAATCAGAGGTATCTATTCTTATAGACACAATATGACAAAAATCAAATTCTCGGTTTTTGATCAAGCTTCAATTGTATACTCTTGGGGTAATAACTAGTGATGATCGTATATTTAGAGGAAGTTGAAAACTTTAACAGCCTAATAAAGCAGGGATTTACGGAGTAACAAAAGCGAATCCCTTGATGTGATTAAAGCTAATGTTTTACGGAAGTTTATTGGTGTGCTAGAGGATGTTTCTTAAAACGGAATTTTAAAACAATCTCATTAATCTAGTAAGTACATTTTGTTTTTGCTATTCCAAAGACTTCTTTTTGTCTTCTGAGGAATTAGAAGATACAATGGCTGATGGGGCTTACACTCAACCAAGATAGAGCTATTAATTATCATCCCTAATGTGTAATTAGCAGCGGTAATGAAGATCTAAAAAACGGATTAGGATTTACTTTTCCATTATTTTTGGATATGGTGTCAACTATAATTTTTAATTGACACCATATTCAAATATAATTAACTAAACAACGCCATAATATCATCTTGTGTAAGAGACTTGATAAAGCTCTCTTCTACTTGTATGATATCCTTTGCCATTTTACGTTTCTTGGCTTGTAGTTGTTGTATTTTCTCTTCTATAGAGTCTTTACAAATCATTCTATATGCGAATACTTGATTTTTCTGACCTATTCTGTGTGCTCTATCTATTGCTTGTGATTCTGCTGCAGGATTCCACCACGGATCTACTAAGAATACATAATCCGCCGAAGCAAGATTCAATCCTACACCACCAGCTTTAAGTGATAGTAAGAAGACTCTGTAATCATCATTCTCATTGAACTGATCTACGACTTCTTTTCTATTTCGAGTCGAACCATCCAAGTAAGAATATGGAATTTGAGCTGCTTCTACTTTCTCTCTGATAAGTGATAACATCGAAGTGAATTGAGAAATAACCAATACTTTATGACCGCCTACCAATTCAGATAGTCGCTCCATAATTACATCGATCTTCACTGACTCATTCGGATACTCCTTGTCCTCATTCAATAGGGCAGGGGAGTTACATATCTGTCTAAGTTTCAATAATGCTTCTATGACAAACATCTTAGATCTCTGAATGCCGTTTTCACTGATTTTTTGACTTACATAATCTTTATATCTCTGAACGAATGCATCATAGATTACACGCTGTTTCTTAGTCATCTCCACGTGGATGATGCTCTCAGTTTTAGGCGGAAGATCTTTTGCTACTTGTTCTTTGGTTCTTCTTAGGAGGAATGGTTTAACCAATTTTCGTAATTCTGTACTTACAGCTTGGTTTCCGTACATGTCTATAGGCTCCGCGAAGTTCATTTTGAAATGATTGGCAGACCCGAAGAACCCAGGATTTATAAAGTTAAACTGTGCATATAAATCGAAAGTCTGATTTTCGATAGGTGTACCCGTCATTACTATCTTATTATTAGATTTGACGAGTCGCATAGCTTTGTATCGCTTACTTGTTGGGTTTTTTATAGCTTGACTTTCATCCAGTACACAATAAGAGAAGTGATGAACCATGATGTCTTCTATATCATTCGTCACAGTTCCATATGTAGAAAGAACCATGTCATACTTTTCAAAGTTTTTCAACTCTAGTTTTCTCTTACTACCATGATAGATAAGATAAGTCAGATCTGGACAGAACTTACGAATCTCATCTTCCCAGTTAAACAAGAGTGACTTAGGAAGAACGATTAGGTTAGTACCTGCACCTTGTGATTTTTTATAGGCCAAAAATGTGATTACTTGTAAGGTTTTTCCAAGTCCCATGTCATCAGCTAGACAACCACCAAAACCGAAATCATCCAAGAACTTCAACCAATAAAAACCAGTTTTCTGGTAAGGTCTCAATTCTGCGTTGACTGTTTCCGGAAGAGGTACTTCTTCTATATTATCGAAATCCATTAGGAGTCGCTTTCTATAGTCAATCTCCATCTTAAGTTGTTCATCATTGATCTCATCAAAAAGCGAATCAATAAGATTGAACTTCATTTTACTGATCAATAACTTACCATCTACAACATCACTATTCCTGAACATGGCAGACAATCGTTCTATCCATTCTTCGGGAAGGAGACCCTGTGTACCATCTGTAAGTTTTACAGTCGTATCGTTATTTAAGATTGCATCTCTGAGGGACTTTAACTCTACGGATAAATCTCCGAATTTCATATCAATGTCACCTTCGAACCAATCCATTCCTGAGCTAAGGCTTATGTTTATCTTAGCTTCGTTAGGATTGTAATTTATTTTCTCGAGGTTCTCGTAACCTGTGATTGTAATTTCGTTTTCTTTACAATACCTATATAGATCAAATATCCATGGTGTATTGATAACTGAATCTAGATTTTTATAGAAAAATCCTAGATGAGCTTGCTTTTCAAAATCAGTATCAAATGCAGCTAAAGAATTGATGAAATGATTTTCTTGTTCATTATCCCTCTTTATCGTTACTAAGCCATCTTCGGTATCAATAATATGCTCTGCATCTATTTTTGGTCTATACGTTTTGTCGTCTTCGTATTTGATAAGTGGTTGTAAAATTAGACTTTCAGAATTTTCCGAAAGATCAATGCTCTTTTCTACAATCTCTATTTTTTTCTCTGCGATTACAAGATCGTCACCAGCAAAATCTAGATTGGCAACATAAGAAAGCTGACTTATTTGTTGATTGAAAGATTCTTTAGATTTGATTGAATACTTAAGTATTGGGCGCTCTATCAGTAGCTGTATCAAACGGCTCGCTCTCAAGTTATCGATGACAAAGAACTGATTGTTATGAAACAATAGCAAAGAATTTATTTCTCCAATCAATGATTTAATTGGGACTTCTTCTTGACCAAATAAGATGAAGCCTTCCATCACATATTGAGCCTTGTTTGATCTTGCTTTGATCAATACCTTTGCTGTCATATCTGAGAACTCTACATTTCTCATGTCGGCTCTCCTGAAACTAAACTTCTCTTTCATAAAGTATAACGGTACAGTAAGTAACGTCTCTTTATGCTTTGTAAGAAGGTTGAGCATCTTAGGATGCACGGTATCAGGAAACTGATTGTTATATAAACTTTTTATTTTTTCGTAATCAAGGAAGATGCTTCTTAATGCAGGATTAATCTGCGAGGGGTCATCTACATTGGTAACGCTACTTACAATCTTTTCACTTTTTTTATTCGACTTTCCAGAGATGATATGCATTCTAATTGGAATGGTATCAGACTCATTATCTAAGAAGATAGAAATCCCTTGAAGATTATCATCGATGTTATCATTTTCACTGATCGCATTATATGGAGTCGTCGAGTTGATCTGCTCTAACTTCTTTACTAAGTATATATGATCAGAGTATGATACCAATTCTTTATCCTTAGGCATGAACTCTGGTCCCTTGTTCGTAAGGGTAAGTGTGAAAAACTTATCTACCTCTTCTGAACTAGAAAGTCCATACTCAGTTGCAGCTACTTCTCTCAAAGCATCTACACTTGGGAAGTTTTTCAGTAAATCTGGTAAACCTAACTCTATGAAGATATGATGTACTGCCTTCATTTGATGATTACAGAGTTCCATCACCTGTTTGTTACATGTACAACGAGTAGTGAGTTTGTCTGATGCCATCAAAAAAGTGACAGTTTCGTATTCGTATTTTTCTTTTTCCCACCGATAAGCCTTCTCTCCAATGTCGAATGAGAGGAGCTTTTCTGAGATCGTATTATACTTTACCACCATCTCTATTGATTCTCTAACTCTCGGTGGATATTGAGCATCAAGTGTATACTTGGACAGTAAGTCATCATTCATCTCTAGTTCACTAGAGCTATTATGAATCGTGTTGGTTTGATTTATAATATTAATGATCGCCGCAGAATTGTATTGGAATTTTTTCTTTAATCCATGCAGTGCAGCTACTTCATGCTTGCACATTCCGTTTTCGTAGTCACAATTACATTCTGTATTGATATTACGGAAATCCTGGCTGACACCATTGTCTATTTTTACAGTATAGACCTCTCCTGAGCTTATTTCGGCGACACCTTTGTTCTTTTCGGTATCGTATTCTACCGATCTCAAAGCGCCAATATTAGCCAATGTTTTCCCTCTCTGCTGTATAGCTGGAGAAGCGAAATGTTCTATGTATTTATCTATGTTGTCTAACCAGTACAAATTCGGTGATTTTTAATGATTTTGGGCTAAATGGCAAATATGAGGAGATAAAAATTAAAACAGTAATTATTCTGAAAAGAATTAAAAAAATAGTCGAATGTTGTGCGAAAGCTATACTTTTATAGCATCATATAATGAATATAATATATACTGAAAAATAACAGCCTTATGAATGCAATTGCTACAACAGACTTTAACTTTCCAGGACAAACAAAGGTGTACAATGGAAAAGTCAGAGATGTATATTTTGTAGAGGATAAATTAGTCATGGTCGCATCTGATAGGATATCAGCATTCGATCATATTCTTCCTCGGGCTATTCCTTATAAAGGTCAAGTATTGAATCAGGTAGCGAAACATTTTCTCGATGCGACTAGAGATATAGTTCCCAATTGGCTAGAAGCTACTCCAGATCCAAATGTAGCGGTCGGTAGACAGTGCGAGCCTATTATGTTGGAAATGGTTGTCAGAGGTTACATGGCAGGACATGCTTGGAGAACCTACAAAAGTGGAGGAAGAATACTCTGCGGAGAAGTAATGCTCGAAGGTCTAAAAGAAAATGATAGGTTTCCAAGACCACTCATCACTCCAGCAACCAAAGCAGAAGAAGGTCACGATGAAGATATCTCAAAAGAAGAAATTCTTAAACAAGGAATAGTGACAGCCGCTCAGTGGGATCAGCTGGAAGATTATACACTTCAATTATTCTGGAGAGGAACAGAGATGGCTGCTGAGCAAGGTCTCATCTTAGTTGATACTAAATATGAATTCGGATTGATAGATGGAGAAATCATTCTAATGGATGAGATTCATACGCCAGATAGTTCTAGATACTTCTATGCTGAAGGATACGAAGAACGCCAAGCGAACGATGAACCTCAAAAGCAACTCAGCAAAGAATTCGTCAGAGAATGGTTGATGGATAACGGGTTTCAAGGAAAGGAAGGACAGACGATGCCAGACATGCCAGATGATTTTGTAAATCTAGTTTCGGAACGATATATAGAGTTATATGAAGTGATATCAGGTAAAAAGTTTGATAGAGCTGATGCTTCGGATGTGAATGAAAGGATTGAGAAGAATGTAGGGGAGTACTTGAGAGGGGAGTGATGATGTGTGTTGTAATATTGGACAAGTGTCTTCTCTGCAAAGGCTGATTTATAAATTATGTCGCTTTTGATTTTATCAATCCAAGGATGTTTTCTAAGAAAGAGGTTGGTTTGATGGAAGGAAGCCACAATCAAATTTTTTTCACTGAGTTAACACTATCAGCAGCAAATTTATTTAATGAGTAATATATTACTCCTCCTACTACAAAGGCATCGACATAATAAGCTCCAGTTATACTAAAAAGTTCGTAATAAGCGAATGAGGCAAAAAGAGACCCAACTACCCAACTCACAAGCGCTTTGATTCCCCATTCTTCTATATTTTTCAGATCATAATTCTGCTTCTTGATAAGGAAAAAATCGATTATATAAATCGCTGCAATGGCAGGTGAGAAGACTGCAAGAACATTAAGGAAGTCGATGAAATATTCAGAAAAGCCTGTTAGCGCCAAAGCGGTACCTAGTATACCAGCTATTATAGTTAACCTAGTGTAATTTCCACCTTTGTCAGTAAGAGTAGATAAGGTCAGCGAAACAGAATAAAGATTAGTAGCATTGGTTACCCATGTCGAAACAAATATTAAAATGAATGCAGGTAATAAAAGCTCGAACCTGTTCATAATCATTATTATATCTACTTCTCCAGTTTTATCTGCAAGAATTGCTGCAATTATCCATACGACTGGAGTTCCTATTGTGATGCCCAAAACAGACAACATGCTTTGCTTATCATTTTGTATATATCGTGAAAAGTCTGCCATTAAAACAGGCAGGAGAATCGAAGAACCCACCAAAGCGGAAATACCTTGATCTAGGGACATGGAAGGTGGATTTTGACTAGTATAAGATATCATCTGATCATCGCCAATAGCTATGAAAACAACATATGCTAAGAAAATTATGAGAATCGGAACTGCGATATTGGCTAGTTTTTCTAAGGTTCGAATTCCATAAATAGTGGTAACTGTAATAAAAACACTACCAACAATTATTATAACTGGCAAAGGCATCTCGATGCCTAACATTACAGATAACGTTTTACTGATGGAATCACTTAACAGTTCTAATGCTACAGAAAACCATCCTAGCAAACTGATTCCCATCAAAAAGTTAATCAACTTAGCGCCTTTTCTACCAAAAGGGAAACGAAGGATCATATAGGTTGATAGCCTTGATCTTGTGCCTATAACCGTTGTTATAAGGCACAATGCCGTAAGTATTACTGTCGATACACAAAACGCAATAATCGCATTCTTAAGCCCCATTGTTAATGCCATTTCTGAACCTAGATATAGCATAGGAAGTGAGACACCTAACCCAGTAAGTATCAATGCTACTTTCCAACCAGAAGTAAAATCCTCCGGCTGGACTTTAGAGTTAGTATATTGGACTTTGTCAGACAATTAAATTAAGTTTTAGTAGTTGTTAGATTAAGTAACGATTCGGCTATTGGTGTAAGTGCTGGGTGACAAATTACTCCATTATCTGATATTTTCATATTGTCAAAATAGATAGTTGTATTTACTATTATTCCATCGAAATGTGACTTGGCTACTTGACCATGAGGCGGCATATCTATTGGACTTGTATGCCCAAATCCAAAATCAGTTCCACCCCAGATTCGTTCATCTTCTACGATTTCTCCTACCATGGATCTCACGCTAGGATTTAGTCCTATCATATGGTGAGAAACTTTGTACATATTAGGATCATTAAAAGACGATAGATATGCTTTAAATTCTTCAGCTTCTTGGCCTCCAATGACCTCAACTATTTTTCCTTCTTGCATTACAAACTCTAAAGTCTTATTTTTTTCGAATATTTCAGTATTTTGCAATTCTTCAAATACTATGCGGCCTTCCATAGATCCAACTTTAGGTACAATATTGACATACCCAGGAGCTGTACCAAATATAGGCTTGGAATAATCTCCATCGTCTATATCCAATGCATGTGTAGGATCTGTATGATAACTTACATCAGTTCCATTAGTACTTTTGATTCTGACGACTTTAGCTGCTTTTGCCATTTCCATAACTCCTCTCAGTAACTGGCCTAGGCTTGCTATGTCATATCCAGTGAGTACTCTATGTAGAGACTTTGCTGTACTGTGGCCTAGAATGAGATAACGAAGCTTTTTATTTTCTCTCATGGCAGATTCCCATATTGAAGAATACAATAAAACTACTGAATTCATTTCTATCCATATGTCCACATTCGTCAAAGCAGCCTGAAGAGGAGCAACAGGCCAGTCGGCCATTCCAACTTCCGAATCTCCCTTGGCAATAGGTATATGAATAATCATAGGCAATCCTTGCCTTTCCTTTATTTTGTTAAATAGCGAATCAGCTATATCTAAATATGATCCTCCATCAACTGTAATCGCTACAGTCTCTCCTGGTTGGACTTGGAACATGTCCTCAATCAATACTTCAGAAACTCGACTTAATATATCCTTATCTGCCACATCTATTTTTTAAAATTCTTCTGTAAATTATTAAAAATCATATCCTATTGTTCCTCCAAAAGTAGAAGGTCTTCCGATCCATCCAAATCCAAATGGATCCAATTCTAAATAATATTTCTGATTTGTAATGTTTTTACCCCAAACTGAAAAACTGAGTTTATTATAGTTCAAACTGACTCTCGCATTAAGTAATTGGTATGCATCTGATGTACTGCTTTCGTCGTTGAAATCTGACCAATAGATAGTACCCGTTCCGTTAAGGTTTACATTGAAATCTAAGGATGCATTTGCTCCTACATTAATGCTAGAAGCTAGACCTACATTGAAGTTGCTACGAGGAACAAACGAAGTGATATTACCATTAAACTGATTTAAGTCAGTTGCCATACCATTCTCTCCACCCGTTGCACCTCCTGCATCTATTTTAGAATCTACAAATCCATAGCTAAGTAATACATCCAAATATTTGGATACTCTCACTTTGGAATCAAATTCAAATCCCAAAATAGTACTCTTATCATAATTGAAATTTCCTGGTATGAAAAACTCTGGCTCAATAGTAAATTGCTGTCTGTCTGAAAAATTAGAATAGAACACAGATCCATTAAATAAAAAGCGATTGTTCCAAGAAGAAGTTTTGAAACCAACCTCAAAGTTATCTGATAATTCCTTTAGATAGTCCAAATTGTATAGATCCGTTACCTGAGGGTTGAATCCACCTGCACGATAGCCTCTACCATAGTTATAATAAAGTAATACCTTTTCATTTGCTTTATAACTCAAAGATACTTTAGGCTGAAGCACATTATCTCCACGTTCGTTGATGATAGGCTCAGGCTCTCCAAATAACAAAGGTATTCTGTCTTCTTGCTCAAAATTGTCAATGTCATACCTGAGTCCCCAAGACAAAGTAAACTTATCCGTGATATTATAGTCTAGGAATCCGAAGAAAGCAACAGTGTTGAAATTAACCGAATAGTCAGTTACTGCCCAATCCGTGCTTAATGTAATATCTGATTGAAAGAAATCTCTATCTACATTCTGGAAAAATCCGCCAACACTCCAATCTAGCTTTGATCCTTTGCTGTTGCTTGATAAACGAAGCTCTTGATTGAATGATTTAGTATTGTTAAATTCTCCTTGGTCTAAACCAAAAACATCTACAAAAGGGTTTTCGATATCAAATGGCTCTTCAGTGAAATCCAAATCTCCAAAAGTATTCCTGTCTACAGAATTATAAGAGGTAATACTTTGCAACTTTGTGCTTCCCATGTTGTATTGCAGATTAAGACTGCCGAACAGGTTGGTCAGATCTGAATCACCAATTTGATCTTGGTGTATAGTGCTGTTGTCATCTGTAGGATTAGGATCTATGGGCTCTAATAATCCGCCAGTACCAATACTATTGGGGCTGATAGAGTAATAAGTAGCACCAGCATCAGCTTTCATATATTGAAGTGTTGCTGTGGCTTTAAGTTTACTGGATGGAGTCAAGATAACTTGTCCTCTTAAGTTTAAATCTTTACTGTAATCAACCTTTTTATCTAAAAAATCATTGTTAAGTAAACCATTGAAATTTTGATACTTTCCAGATATTCTATAATAGGCTTTATCTTCAGATATTGCACCAGAAGAAACTAACTGGCCAGAATAATGCCCTCCATTACCAACACCAAGTTGGATATTATTTTTGAATTCATTAGTCGGTTCTTTCGAATAAATGTTAATGGCACCTCCAATTGCATTCTTTCCATAGAGCGCACCTTGTGGTCCTTTGACAGCTTCTATGAGCGCAACGTCAAAAATCTCTTGATTAAGTAGGGCAGGGTCAGGAATAGTGACACCATCAACTACAAAAGCAATAGGCGCGTCAGCATTTCTTATCTGTGGTATTCCTCTTACGACGAGAAAATTAACTCCTACAGATTGAGTTTCACTTAATTTCATATTGGGAACCAATTCTGCGAAGTCAGCAACATTGCTTATGCCTGACCGCTCTATGCCTTCGCTATTAAGTGCTGTTACAGATTCAGGTACATTTTGAATGGATTCGACTCTCTTTCTTGCTCTACCTACAACGCCAGTAAATCCTGTAACGACAACTTCATCTAGTACCTCTGAATTTTCATTTAATACGAAATTTATTCTAGTAGATTCATTTACAGGGATTTCTTGGCTTTTGAAACCAGTGTATGAAATTGCTATCGTGGCGTTGTTGCTTACCGATATCTCATAGTTTCCATTGTAGTCAGATACGGTACCGTTTGAAGTGCTCTTTTCTAAAATAGTAACTCCTATTAGAGGCTCTCCATTTCCATCTGAAATGTTTCCTGTAATCAAAATACTTTGCCCCATTAAGGAAAGGCCATAGAATAGATAACAAATTGTAAATAGCTGTTTCATCTAGTTTTTTTTAGTGTGAAGTCTAAACATATAACAGAATATATTATTTCCATTTCTTTTTAGTTATTATCATATTCCGTTATCTTTCCGAAATAGATATTAATAATATAATGGAAAATAAAAAAATAGGTATATCAACACTTCTTTTAACAGCTCATTGTTTTGATATATTATTGAAGAAATTATTGCAAAAACTAGAAGCCGGTCATCCGAATATACTTAATAAAAAGATCACACAGATCTATGGATTCGCTAGTTATAACCAAAACGAACCTAGTCTGAAGAATGAGTTAGAGCAACTTTCTGGGCTGTTTGTTAATGGCAAATATATCTACGATAAGCAAAGAGAACTTTCTTCTGGAAAACCCTTTATAAAGGTAAATAAACCATATAATTATATTTTGTTTGAATATCTAGGATATGATAATGTAGGAGCTTTTATTGAGGATAATATAAAAGATGAAGCCAAAATAAAAGAACAGCTAGGGCTAAATGACTCGCCTAAGAAAAGCCAGAAGTATTATTATGTTTCTTATCATTTTGGGGAATACAATGAGATTGTAAAGGCTCAAGTGACTGTAAAAGATGATTGGAAAAGAATAGAATATAACTATGTCTACCCTCAGGATGATGGCACGTATAAGTATTTCCTCTATTATGGAGATATTAAAAAGAGAAATGATGCTTTACATATTCAAACAAGGACTTTTCTGGATGGAAAGATGGTGCCGTCAGGAGAGAATATATTATATATAGGTTATGGCGCACCTTCAAAAAGTAAGTATTTGTTAGGTGTTTTTTCTGCTTTTGATATCAACAACAAGTTAATTGCAGTAAAAACTATTCATGAAAAATGTTCTTCTAAGGAAGAAATGGAGTTTCGATCTTTAGAAAAGAAAGTACCAGGTTATATAGCACAAGAGCTAAGAAATCAACGCTTAGAAAACGAAATTCATATTCCTAATGATAAAATGGAACTTTCATCTAAAAGTCCATTTTATTTAACATATGAAAAAATTGCAGGCACTTATTCCTTTCAATTCAATACAGGCAACTCCGAGAAAGCCGAATTAAACATAGCTATAAATCCAAACACATACAAAATTACCTCTACGGATCAAGGTATTCTGCTAAATAGCGATGATATTCAACTCATAAATAATGCCTCCATTTTGTACATAAGACTTAAGTTAAGTGGACTCACTCCTTTTTTACAATTAGATTTATATGTGAAAACATACTACCTCAAAGGTATAGCTGAAAAAGCTAAAGGCAAGTATTGTGGAATTGATTTTGAAAACAGATTAGTATCTGGAGAATTATTATTTATATTCAAATCTGAAAAAGATTCCTAGAATGGAGATGAATTTTTGATGCAATCGATTTCCTTTATTAACGATTATATGAGTAAATTTGACCTTTCAATCATCTGTATCTTATGCGAATTATTATAACATCGATCTTATTCCTGTGCATTAATGTTTTGATGTCTCAGAGTGTTTTTCCTTTTAACTCGGTACACGGGTCTACTAAAGAACCCCTGAAAATACACGTAAAAAATGAGATTGGTGAGAAGTCGTTTCTAGAAGCGCATATGCCAAAAGGGAAAATATACTTGGTTAGTGTATGGGCTACCTGGTGTAGCCGATGTCGCGGAGAACTCAAAGCACTGCAGGAAGTGTATTGTAGCTGGTCAGAAGAATACGATTTCGAATTACTTGCGGTTTCAATTGACACACCTACTGATCATCCTAAAGTATTTGATATGGCATATAAAAAACGCTGGGACTTTAAAGTGCTTCACGATGAGTATGGTTATTTAGTGAAAGAATTAGAAGTTTCAGCTCTGCCTAGAATGTTTCTTGTTGATCAAAAAGGAAACATCGTTTATGAGCCTAAAGGATATAGTAAAAGTGCATTAAACCAATTAGAAGAAAGAATCAAAGCTTTGTAGTTTGATTGATTCTATAATGAATCATGTGGGTAAATTATGTTTTATGAACATTGAAATTATGGTCTGACTTCTTTGAAGTCCTTTGGTTTTCAATTGATTCTATTGATTATAAAACTGTATCTAATTCTCAAGTCTCAATTTTATTTCCCTAGATCTTTATGAATTGACATATCGTCGGTCCGCTTGCAGTTTCCAAATTCAAATAATAGAGCCCACTTTTTAAATCACCAATAAAGACAGAAGAACCATCTATACCGACTTGTCCTCTTTTAACAACTATTCCATCAAGCGAAAGAATAGAGTATTTCCCTTGTACGGCGATCTGTTCCTTGCGAATTTCAATTTGATGAGAAGAAGGATTTGGAAATATTTCGATATAAGATGAATAGATTTTGTTTGTATGCGAAGTCTCTTGTTTTAGCTTAATAATCCACGCATCATATCCTCCATGATTTAGTGATATGTCTCCATCGTTAGAAAAAGTATATGCGGATATAAGAAATGCCCCATCTGATGTTTGGATAATATCTGTTAATATATCCACACTAGAACCTCCAAATGTTTGTATCCATTCGAATTCCCCTGTAGCTTTAATTTTAATTAGAAATAAATTGACATTCGGCAAATTGTCAATTCCTGGACCTGTTATGTCACCTGTTGTTCCTCCTAATATAAATCCACCATCTTCTGTTTTATAGATATTCTTGAGGACGTCATTCTTTTCGGTTCCATATTTCTTTTCCCATAGAGCTTCTCCTTCAGGGCTCAATTTTATAACCCAAAAATCATCTGTAAGATAAGCGGGTAGCGAAAGATCAATAGTTACTGTTTCAAAAGAAGAAGCTAGAATAATGCTATTATCTGGGTTTACATGTATTTGTGGAAATGCTTCATCAGAATCCATTTTAAATGTTTTATTCCACATTAAATCACCATTTTCTTCAATCTTAATAACGAATGAATTTGAATGATTTCCATCACTCTCTTGGACTATCTGTTGTCCAGCAATAATATAGTCTGCAGTATTACAAGGCGAAATTGAAGTGAAGTAATCATTGATTCCAGCACCAAAGGACTTATCCCAAATGATTTCACCCTCACTGGTTAACATGACGACCCATCCAGCTAGTAGATCTAATTGCTCGGTAACATCCCCATCAATTGATCTACGACCACCCACGGCAATAATATTTCCTGTTGCAGTTTCAATAATATCATTGATCCAATCATTGTTAGATCCACCTAAGTTTCTTTCCCATTCAACATTACCTTCATTGTCTAGTTTTAAAATCCAAAAATCAAAACTACTTACTATTTTACCATCATATTCTTTTTCTACTAAAGCGGTTCCACCAACAATATATCCGCCATCTGCAGATGGCTTAATAGAGCCAAAATATTCATCTCCATATCCTTTGTCATAAAATTTCTTCCAGATTAGATTTCCAAACTGATCTGTCTTGATCAAAAACAGATCATTTAAATTTGTGGCCGTGCTGTCACCATCAATATCATTTGAATTAATTTGGCCTCCAGAAATTATGCTTCCATCTCCATTCTCTAGAATACTATACGCGGCATCATGTTGAGTTCCTCCAAAGTTAAATTGCCAGTCGATTTCAGTTTGAGCGATTGAAATCTGGTGACTAGTTAAAACCAATAGGATTAAAATATTTAATGTTTTCATATACTCTTGTAATATAGCTCTTTAAGTGAATCGAGAATAATATTACAATAAATAAATCAAGACAGCATAAGATTGGTCTTTAGGACTTATCAAAGTTTTTAATTGATTTAAGAGAAAACATATAATGAATTATTATAATATGTTTATTCTTTGTAACCAGATGCAAAATAGAGTGCAATAATGAATTAAAAGATTTGGAAGTTAAATTCCGGGAAATAATATAAATAGGACTTTTTGTTACTAATTCCAGTTCAAATCTAGGTCCACTAATGGATTTATTTGCAGTTTTTCTTCTACTGTAAGATTTGATGTCCACCATTTAGAATATGCTTCAGCTACTTCAGAAAGAATATTATCTTGATCTACCAATTGACCTATGCTCGTACGCGAAATTCTTGGGTTCAGTGAGGCGAAAAGATGAAAATTAGGATCATCAATTGCTTCCATTCGAAGAGATTCAATAGTCCATAAAATATACATGCCAATCTCCACATTTTCCATGTAAAATGAAGACAATGGATTCCTTGGGAAATTTGAAATATTCAATTGCTCATTTCTATAATCCAAAAGTTCGGATATGTTATTCTCATTAAAATCAGGTGTTTCTATTCCAGTTTTATCTTCCTTAAGTGTTTCAATGAACATTTCTACCTTAGATAATTCACTACTTTTTTTATTACAACAAACTAAGAAAAGACAAGCTGTGATGCAAACGAATAAAGTTTTCATGAGTTGATTTTAATTAATGTAATACATATTCATAAATATAGACGTCTTTGTTTCGTTGTTTGGTTTGTATTGACATTTTGCTAAACGACGATTATGTAACGAAAGATACTTAAAAATATATTTAATTGAATTTCGCTTGTCTTCATGTGTGTTTAATAAATTGTATACAATCTAGATTAACATTTAATTGTCAACATCTAGAAGCAGTTCGGCCAAGTGGCTTGCAAAGCAAACACGATAGCTAGTGTAACAAATAGAATGTTTGTGGGCTAGCGATTTAAGCGATTTGGCGATTCAGGCCAAAAGCTCTCGAGAAAATAGGTAGCTTACTTTTTTCGCAATAGTGCAATTTGTTTTACACACTGTTTTCATTGTTAGCAAGATGTATCAGTTATTCGCTAATTCGCTTTTTCAAAAACAAGACTATGCACGCCATCTCCGTCAATTTTAAGACCCGTGATTTTATTTGTTGGGTCTCTAATAAACTCCAATGAAGGCATAAACATAGTAGCACTTGTGAAAACATCTTTTTTTATAGGCCGATAATTGATGGTTTTATGACCATTGGTTCTGGCAACTAATTCTCCTTCTTCTACATGGAATGTGATTAAAGATGTATAATTATTACTAAAATAAGTTCCAGAGTAGGCTTGAAGAATTTCTGCGGAGGGGTTAGCCGGAGTGTAGCTTTTCATTATGTCCGGATCACTATCGTTATACTTAAAAGAAAGCGTTTTCCCATCTTCCTCTTTAATAAACGTAAACTGCCTTATTTCATCAGTTGTGCCTACTTGCTGAAATGTATTGTCAGAGATTGGTACCAATTTAATAGACCTTGTACTAAACAACCACTGAGAACGAAGTGTATCATTTTCTACAAATAGCTTCGAAGCATATCCTGCGGGTTGGAACCAATAATCACCCTCGAAAGACTTTAATTTTGATGATTCCATTTTTATGGTCTTTAGCGTTTTGTAGTCAACAGTGGCAGGTAGGGTATAGTGTTCCTTTACTAGGGTGTCGATCACGTCCATTGCTAATGAACCATTGTATTCATTGTTATTACCTAAGACAAAAGATGTGATTCTTTCATCCTTAAATCGAAAAATATTGGAACCATAACCACCCTGAAATCCGAAGCTCCAGTATATCGGAAGACCACGTTCTGGGTGCCCAAATTCTCTGCCGATTGTCATTTTGCCCCAATAATAATCAAACTGTTTACCGTTTGTGAGTTGGACAGGAGTATCTAATTTTTGGATCATTTCACCAAGTGTCCCATTCGGATTTGTGAAGTTAATGTACCATTTACACAAATCTTCCGCTGAGCTATATGCATTGATTGAGCCAATGACACTGCTTCGTACTTCACTTTTCTTATAATTTTCACCTTCTTCTTCTTTTCTATAGGGTTCGGCTACTCCAGTCAGAATAGATTCACTATCATCTCTAATCAGTGAATTATTCATTTCTAATGGCTTAAAGATATTAGCTAATACAAAATCGGGAAAAGACAGTCCTGAACTTCTTGCAACGATTTCGGCCATTAATACTGATTCGGTGACCGCTTCATGAAATGAGAATTTAGTGCCTGGTTTGAAAGAAAGTGTTCTTTGAGCAACAATCAAGTCCATTGCTTTTGCTTGATTTGGAATAAAATCAGTACCATTAAGTATTGTATTTATTCGATTGATATCGTGCAATCCACTCGTATGATTTATCAAATGCCTGATTGTTACTTTATGACTATACTCGGGTAATTCCTCCAAATACTTTCGAATGTCGTCATCCAGCCCAATTTTGCCTTGCTTTTCCAGAACAAGTATGGCCAATGAAGTGAACTGTTTGGATAATTCACCAAGTTGAAATTTTGTCTTTGGAGAAATGGGTGTGTTTGTCTCCATATTGCCACTTCCAAACCCCTTCAAGTATAGGACTTTCCCATCTTTAATTACACCTACTGCCGCTCCAGTTGTGTTTGGTTTGTCTAGAGCTTTAAATACTAAATCAGCTTGTTGGTCGAATGTATTAGTGGTTTGAGCATAAGCCGAAATGCTGATAAATAAACAAAGTATGGATGATAAAATTTTGGTATTCATTTTTAATGATTTTTTAGTCTTAGCCATTGGACTATAAGATGAAAATTGAAAGAATGATCTAAGAAGTTGTACTCTGCTAAATTCATTTTTGCATTGGCAAAGTAGAGACTATAGATGGCGAATCACTTAAGAAGTATACCAATGGTTAATAAGTGTATAAGAATGACAAGTTGCATGTTTTAAGTGTTGAACAATATCTACTGCGATCATCGTATATCGTCGAAATATCTTAACTTCAGAATGTGAAATAATAAAGAAGATTCCAAAAAAAGAACTAGTGGGTTTTATCATTTACGGAATTGTAAAATGATGAAATTTGTGCTTGGTAAGCCTATTGTTATGGATATGATAGATAATTCTAGCCAAGTTTTTAAATTCCACTTGACCTTAAGTGTTTATAATATTAGAGTTTTTAAAATACTTACCTGGACTAGACTATTGAGAAAAACATAGGGCAGATTAATTTGATAATTAGAATAATATACATTAAATTTTATCTGAAAGAGTATGTGGTACAATATGAGGTGAGTCTACATGTTTTTATTTCACGCTTAGGCGTGAAATTCCGATATAGGATGGTTTTCACTTGTGTGCATGAAATATATAAGGGTAAATTGTTATTTCTTTGGGACTATTAGAAGAGTTGATTAAATATTGTCTTCGCAACGTATTTGTATACCGTAAAATATTAAAATTCGTATTTTAACTTAAAAGTTGACTTTATGGAAATATGATTCTTTTTTTAATATTGAAGAAATAAACTAGATAGCATAATTTTATAAAAGAAAAGTAAAAACAAAGGGTGTTTTTGAGTGTGCTTCCATCAAATGTGATGGAAGCCATTCTCTTTTAAATACGATTTTATTCTCCTGCATAAATGTTTAATGCGATAAACTGCTTTTCTTTATAATTCTGTCTACGACTCTATCTCGGAACCTTTGACAATCTATGTAGGAAATGAAACAAGGGAGAAATCTATTCTAACATCTCATATGCCAAATGGTGAAATCTATTTCTAGTTGATCAAAATGGAAACAGTGTTTATAAGCCTAAAGGGTATCGCAATAGCACATTGAATAAATTAGAAGAGAAAATTAAGGCTTTGTAAATTGGCTAAACTTTTATTGTAGTATTTTTGAATTTATTTTTTGTTATAAGATCACCCTGGAACTTTAAACGGTCATTATTCTACTGATCACTCAAATGCTAGAGAAGTAAGGATTAGTCTCTAGAAATACTTTGAAAAATAAAATAAGTTGAATAAAACTAAAATTATTAGTTTTACTCTGACTTATCTACTCAAATAATATACGAATCATATGACTAATAAATTAATTGGAAAAAATGTACTCATTACAGCTGGAGCTCAAGGAATTGGTGAGTCAATTACTAGACACTTTATTGATAGTGGAGCCAATGTTGCCATCCATTATTTTTCTAGTGTTGATACTGCAAACCAATTAAAGGAATACGCAACTAGCAAAGGACAAAAAGCGGTAGCTATAGGTGGTGACTTAACAAAGGAAACTGATGCAAATGTAATGGTCAACAAAACGATAGAAGCGTTGGGAGGACTAGACATACTGATCAATAATGCTGGTTCACTTGTTGCTCGTAAAATGTTGAGCGAAATGGAAACTGAGTTTTGGCACAAAGTAATGGACATCAACTTAACCTCTATGATGTTTGTGACAAGAGCGGCTGCTCCTTATCTAGCAAAAAATGAAGCCAGTAGTATTGTTAATTTAGCTTCTCTTGCTGGACGAAAGGGAGGGCATCCTGGGTCATTGGCTTACTCTACGAGTAAAGGTGCAATTCTTACATTAACAAGGGCGTTGGCCTCAGAATTAGGACCTCAAGGAACTAGAGTCAATGCAGTCTCACCTGGACTTATTCTAGGTACTTCATTTCACGATACACATACAACAAAAGAATCAGCGGCTAAAACAACGGCTGGTATCCCGATCCAACGAGCAGGGAACTCAGCTGACGTAGCGCGAGCGGTTTTATATTTAGCATCAGAATATGATGGCTTTATTACGGGTGCTACTCTTGATATTAATGGTGGTGTGTATAATATGTAATTGAATGTTTTAAAATGAAAGGTGCTTAATATAGAGTATTTCAACAATGGTTTAATGTTGTTGAATACATTCTATAATAGACCGTGTTAGTAAAATAAAGCTGCATACTTGAAAAAAATATCCCTCAAAAAAGGACAAATCATCCAATCCGCTGGTGATCTCAATACCAAAATCTACACTGTGCAAAGTGGATTACTTCGGAGCTATACCATTGACGAGAAAGGTAAGGAGCACATTTATATGTTTGCTCCTGAAGATTGGACGATTGCAGATATTGTACCTCCTCATATTCCTTGTGAGTTATTTATTGATGTGTTAGAGGATTCGACAGTAAATATAATAGATAGGTATACGGGAAATGAAATGCATGATGTAAATAAACTGAGAAGAAGAATGTGGGCCATGCAGCAGAGAATTACAATGCTTATGAGTTCTACAGCTTTAGTCAGATATGATCATTTTTTAGAGACATATCCCGATATCGTTCAACGGGTGCCCCAACGTATGATCGCTTCTTATCTTGGAATTACTCCAGAAGCACTTAGCAAGGTGAAAGGACAGAGATTAAGAAATCTTAAATAGAATCGAAAATCTTAATCTAGATTAATGTACAAGACATAGGACTGATTTATATTTGTACCATAAACAAACAATAAATCACTATGAAAAGGATACTAGCTCTGGGAGGCAGCAATAGTAAGACTTCAATTAACAAGAAGTTTGCTACTTACGTGGCTAATCAATTAGAAAATGTAGAAGTAGTAGTTGCTGATCTGAATGAACTTAACTTACCACTATACAGTCCCGATCTTGAAGCCGAAAAAGGCTGTCCAGAAAATGTCGTCCAATTTTATAAACTTATAGAGTCGATTGACGGTATTGTATTGTCGCTCGCTGAGTATAATGGAAATCAGACGGCAGCATTCAAAAATCTTTGGGATTGGTTGTCAAGAGTCGACGAAATGAAATTCTGGAGAGAAAAGCCAATGTTACTCATGGCGACTTCTCCAGGAGGAAGAGGTGGTGCAAGTGTTCTCAAGATCACAAGTGATTCACTTCCATTTTTTGGTGGAAACATTATTGCAAGTTTCTCACTTCCTCTATTCCATAATAACTTCTCAGTTGACGGTATTAAAGATGAAGCACTCAACAGTGATTTGAATTCAAAAATAGCATTACTTCAAAACGAAATAAACAAATAAGATGAATAAGATAAAAATTGCTAATCTAATAAGTACAGGAATATTGACACTTATGATGGCTGGTTCTGCAGGCATGTATATCTTCAAGAATGAAGAACTTAGCCAAACTTTTGAGTCGTTAGGATATCCGAGTTACATAGTTATTCCATTGGCAATAGCAAAGATTCTAGGTTTGACAGCTATCTGGACGAATAAATCTAAATCATTAAAAGAATGGGCGTATGCTGGATTTTTCTTTGACTTTATCTTAGCATTTTTTGCGCACTTTATGGTTGGTGATGGAGAACATATGGCAGCTTTGGCAGCAACATTAATTCTTTTTGTTTCATACTGGTCCTATAAAAAAATGGAGACTAGTAGTACTACGTTGTAATATACTTTCTTCGAAGCCGCTTTGATATCAGTTGTTGATCTCTATTTAGCTTTTTTTTATCCAAACGATAATAAAACAGCCCGTAGATAAAATACGAAAAAGCAATAAAAATAGTAGCAATAGGTAAGATATACATTTCGATAGTTTTGTTTTGTAGGCTTATAAGAAGGGTAATAGAGATTTGTACTCACAATATTTATTAAACTTAGTTTTTATTCATTACTCATTTGATATTTGAGTTGTGTACTATTGCATCCATTATGATAGGTAATTATTTAAAAATAGCATTGTTTTGTAGTTTTACTTTCTTGTGTTGTAGTTCTTCGCAAACCAAGACTAAGGTCAATTTAATTGACGTTGAAGAAACTAAGGAAGGCGTCAAAAAATCAGCTGAATATCAAAAGAGTTATGATTTCGAAACTCCTTCAGCAACCTTTATTTTAGATAGAAAATTAACTGAGATATCTGGCTTAGAATATGACGAAATCAATAATCAATTCTTATCAATAAATGACGAAGAGGGGATAATCTACTTCTTGGATCCAAGTTCTTTTGAGACTGTAACTGAGCATAAATTTGGAAAGAAAGGAGACTATGAAGCTATATCCTTAACAGATGATAATATTGTAGTTTCTAAGAATACAGGCACGCTTTATTTTAAAGAACAATCATCTAATGAAACGTACACATTTAACACTGAGCTAAATGCTCGAAATGATGTAGAAGGATTGTGTTACGATAAGAAAAATAACTCATTACTTCTAGCTTGCAAGGGGCAGGCAATAGATAACAAAGGCAGTGAAAAAGATCAAAAATGTGTTTATCGATTTGATATTGAAAATAAGAAATTAGATAAAGAGCCTTTTTTTACGATCATCGATAATGAGTTATTGTCTTTTGTCGAATCCATGAATTTAGATGGTTCAAAGACAAAACTAAAGAAGTTGAAAAGAAGAGTTAAAAATTTCTCTCCATCCGGCATTGCAATTCATCCTGTTTCGGGAGATTATTACTTGACATCAGGTAGAAGTTCTCTTCTTTTGATTATTGGTGAGAACAAGCAAATAAAAGATGTTATTTTTCTAAATAGTAAATCTAACCCTCAGCCAGAAGGGATTACATTTGATAAAAAAAATAACCTATACATCAGTACAGAAGGGAAAGGGTATAGTGGCAAAGTTTTTAAATTTGCTTATACTGGTTAGAAGCAATTCTATAGTCTAGTCCAAAACAGTTAACTTTCCAATTCCATATTCCATTTCATTATTGCCTAATCTTACTAAATAGATTCCGGCAGGTAATTCAGAAATATCTATTGCTGCATTGCTTGATGTTATATTCGTTTTGATCAATTGAATACCAATCCCATTGTAGATTTCTACACTATATCTTCTTAAATCGTTCAGTTGGATAGAAATTCGATTTTGAGATGGATTCGGATAAATATTGAATTCTATATTTTCAATTCTATTGATTGAAGTTGTAAGATCCATACCGTCGCAATCTTCGTCAATTTGATTGTTTGGGATCTCAGTAGCGTCAGGATTGATATTAGCATCTGCATCATCACAATCCTCATCTGAGTTGAACCCATCCATATCTTCATCAATGATTTGTGCTATGCCATCACAATCTTCATCTATATCATTGTTTTCAATTTCCGTAGCGTCAGGATTGATTGCTGAGTCATTATCATTACAATCTACATCAGAAGCAAATCCATCCATATCAGCATCTACAACTCCAAAACTAAAATCTATGACCAATGGCAAATGGTCGGAAACAATACCCGTTGCATCTGAAGTTAGGTTCAATGAATTCAACTCATTCTGAGAAAGGAATTTAGTGTCAAACACAAAAGCATTTTGTTTGTCCATTACAGATCCAGTGTAAAACATCCAATCTAATTTTCCAGGATTATAGTTGCTATCGTCACTGCTCCATGTATAATTTGATGGATAACCAGTTACATAGGGATTAGCATCTTCTAGCTCGCTTCCGTCCCAATCAGGATTGAAATCCATTCCGTATTGAGATTCATTCACGATGTCACCATCAAGAAAACTTGTCACATTCTGAGCGAGCCCGACCATGTTAAAGTCGCCAGTGATAATAATCGGGGTATCATCTTCATACACGAAACCTGTATCTTTATCTCTCATCACTGACAGTATATGATCTATTTCTTCTTGTCTAGCTTCATCATTATCACAACAAGGAAGATGTACATTATAGATAATCATAGGATTTTCGTCTTCGTCGTATAATAAGAAGACACCATTACCATCGATACTCTCTGCTGCCTCTAAGCTTTCTCTAGTAAAAACGATAACATCAGGCCAAACCTTTGCACCTTCCCAATCAGATCCATCAGGATTAGGTAATTCTTCGTTGAGGAAATCAGCAATATCTGACATTGGTGTGTCGTATACTTCTTGAAAAGCAATAATGTCAGGATTTAAGCTTTTGATTACTGCTCGTGCAGCTTCGTCTCGTTCTTCATCTAAAAAAGCATCAAAAAGCATGTTCCATGATATTACTCTTTTGAATGCTGGATTTGTTTTGGTTAGATCATAATCACTCTCAAATGCAGGTAATGATTGCAGTGTGTATTGCATTCCTCCTGATCCATTTGGAATTTGATCTCCATTATTTCCATCAAATACTGAGACAGCAATCGTGTTGGTCATTTCCATTGTTCCCTGGTCTGTTGTAAGACTTCTCTTTATTGAAAATTCGAATATATTTGATGTTACTGTCGGTAGTGCTATTAGCTGTAGATCACTATGATTCCCTATGAAAGTACTGTTAGGGTAATTAATGTATGAATTTTTATTGCCAAAATAATAAGCGATTTCAGAACCGACACCACCAACAGAGAAGCCCGTGTTTTCATCATTGTCGGCATCGATAGCGATAGAAATCATTTCATCATCTTGAAGGTCAAAAAAGTCGGCTACTTCAATTTTAACATAAAGGTTTTCATCATCATTAGTTAGCGTAAGACTTAAAATGTCTAATCCTGAATGATTGTCCGTTTCTTCGGTTTTAGTTGTCACACCATCCCAATCTGAGAATAGACCATCAATAGCAATCTGTCCATTTAATGATACAGAACTGAGTAATAATAGAAGTATAAGGTGTCGCATCTTAATAAATTTGGTTCGGGTCGAAATCACTGTTTTATTGACTTAATTTCAATGCCGCTTAGTGGCATAGAAATCTCGAAAATAAAAGCTGTGTTTCACAAAAAAAAATAAAGATAGTTAATTGAATTGATCATATCTTATATTGATATTAATCATTGAAATCAGTTCATTAATCGGTGACCTTTCCAAGGTCAAAATAAGATATATGTCATGTTTTCTAATATACGTTGATCTCTATGAGATCATAATACTTTGAGTAATACCCAATTGCTTACCAATTATTTCAATAATTCCATCGGGATTAACGTATTGTAGCATAAAAGAAAGAATGAAAATTGATCTCAGCGAGATCACCGAATGTGTGTGGTGACCAATCGAAGGTTAAAATAAGATATATTTTACGTTCTCTAAAATACGGTGACCTCTCTGAGATCAAAACATTTTGAATGATACGCAATTGCTTACCAATTATTTCAATAATCCCATCAGGATTAACGTATTGTAGCATAAAAGAAAGAATTAAAAATTGATCTCAGCGAGATCACCGAATGTATTTGACCACAATTATGTATCTTTATAATTCATTGATAAACAAATTACACCATGGCTAATTCTTACAAGAAGGTCTATCTGCATATTGTATTCGCAGTTAAAAATAGAAATGCTCTTTTACATAAAAGTTGGCGTAATCGGCTATTTCAATATACTTCTAGCACATTAACAAACAGAGGACATTTTGCGCTTGCCGTAAATGGGCATGTAGATCATGTTCATATTTTAGTAAGTTATTCATGCAAAGAAGTTATTTCAGATATGGTGCGTGAGATAAAGAAATCGATGACAAATTTCATCAATGACAATAATTTATGTCCACATAAATTTGAATGGCAAAAAGGTTACGGTGTGTTTTCAAATGGATACAGAGAACTGGATGGCGTTATAAAATACATTAAAAACCAAGAAGAACATCATGAGAAAAGAACATTTAGAGATGAATATATGTCTATGTTAGAAAAATATGAAGTAGAATTTAAAGAGGAATATGTTTTTGATTTTTGGAATAACAAATGAATTGTTGATCGTGTTTATTTAGATATTATTCATTAATCGGTGACCTTTCCAAGGTCAAAATAAGATATATGTTATGTTTTCTAATATATGTTGATCTCTATGAGATCATAAGATTTTGGATAATACCCAATTGCTTACCAATTATTTCAATAATCCCATCAGGATTAACGTATTGTAGCATAAAAGAAAAAATGAAAATTGATCTCGGCGAGATCATCGAGTGAGCACGGTGACCAATCGAAGGTTAAAATAAAATATATTTTACGTTCTCTAATATACGATGACCTCTCTGAGATCAAAATATTTTGAATGATACGCAGTTGCTTACCAATTATTTCAATAATCCCATCGGGATTAACGTATTGTAGCATAAAAGAAAGAATAAAAATTGATCTCAGAGAGATCACCGAATGTGTGTGGTGACCTTTCCAAGGTCAAAATAAGATATATGTTATGGTTTCTAAAATACGTTGATCTCTATGAGATCATAATATTTTGAGTAATACGCAATTGCTTACCAATTATTTCAATAATCTCATCGGGATTAACGTATGGTAGCATAAAAGAAAGAATGAAAAATGATCTAAGCGAGATCACCGAATGCATTTGACCACTGCGGGAGATAAAGAAAAAACAAGTTTTTAAAATAGAAGACAAGAAGAATTGATATTCTCTATTAAACTTCAATCACTTTTCAAAAACTGTTATCACATTATGATGTTCTATTCTACGTTGAGTAGAGAAAAATTAAATATTGTCTGGCTTAAACGAGACCTGCGTACGCAAGATCACGAACCATTACAGCGCGCTGAAAACGCTGGGCTGCCGTATATAATTATCTATTTATTCGAGCCATCATTAAATGAGTATCCGGATACGAGTCTGAGGCACATGCAGTTTTGCTATCATTCTATCCAGGTAATAAACAACGCTCTGCAGAAAGTAAATCGGGAAGTTGAAATATTCCATGCAAATGCGATAAAGGTTTTTGATTATCTAAATGGTGAATTTGAAATCAACAAGATATTCAGTCATGAGGAAAGTGGAACAAGGATAACTTGGGATAGGGATAAAGTGGTGAGTCGATTCTGCAAGAAGAATAATATAATATGGGTGGAATCTCAGCGAGATGGAATCATCCGAGGAATCAAGAATCGAGACAATTGGGATAGAGCATGGCATACGACAATGAATGCATCAATAATCAGGAATCAATTTTCAGAATCCTCTCATAAGCCATTGGATCATTCGTACATTTTGTCGAGTAATTTGAAAGATAAATTAGAACAATATCCAGAACAATATCAGCCTGCAGGAGAACGAAATGCTTGGAGGTATCTTTTGTCGTTTACAGAAAAGCGAGGGTTTAATTATCAGCGTCATATCTCTAGACCGAAAGAAAGTAGATTGTCTTGCAGTCGAATGTCTCCTTATCTCGCTTGGGGCAATGTGAGTATCAGACAAGTATTCCAATATGTAGGAAACCATCCAAATGCTAAAGTAAAGAAGCGAGCATTTTCTAGTATGCTGACGAGACTTCATTGGCACTGTCATTTCATCCAGAAGTTCGAGGTGGAGTGCGAATATGAAACACACTGTATCAATCGTGGTTACGAATTACTAGAACACACCAAAAATGAATCTTATATCAAGGCCTGGCAGTCAGGTATGACAGGATATCCATTAATAGACGCTTGTATGCGTGCAGTTGCACATACAGGATGGATCAATTTTCGAATGCGTGCAATGGTTGTTTCTTTTCTGACATTGAATCTTGATCAAGATTGGAGGGATGGAATGTATCATATGGCCCGCCAGTTTTTAGACTATGAGCCAGGTATTCATTATCCTCAGTTTCAGATGCAATCAGGCACAACAGGAGTCAATACAATAAGACAATATAATCCAGTAAAAAACTCTGAAAAGCATGATTCAGAAGGAGCATTCATAAAGAAGTGGGTGCCAGAACTTGCCAATGTACCGACAGTCTCAATTCATGAACCATGGAAAATGACTGCAATGGAACAAACATTCTGTAATGTAAATATCGGGAAAGATTATCCATTGCCAATAGTCGATCTGCAAACAAGTGCAAGAATAGCACGGGACAAAATATGGTCCCATAGAGAGCACCCCGAAGTCAAAAATGATAGTAAACGGATACTGGCAACACATGTCCGCAAAAACAGTAGAAAAAGACGAAAATGAAATATACCAAGACCGATATAGCTGAGTTAGATAGAGTAGCAAGATTGAAGATTATCAACGCTGTAACAGGAATCAAACCTGCGAACTTAATCGGTACCATCAATGAAAAAGGACAGACTAATCTGGCTATATTCAGTTCGGTGGTACACCTAGGTAGTAATCCTCCACTGCTCGGATTCATATCCAGGCCAAGAACAGCGGATGTGGGACATACGTACCATAATATCCAAGAGAATGGACACTATACGATCAATCATATCCATCCTGAGTTTATCAAGAATGCGCACTACACATCTGCCAAGTTTGATGAAGATATATCAGAGTTCGATAGATGTAATTTGGGTGAGGAGTATATTGATGATTTCGCAGCTCCGTTTGTTGCAGAAAGTCATTTTAAGATGGGAATGAAACTACGTCAGGTTATCGATATTCCACTGAATGGTACTGTGATGGTAATTGGCGAAATAGAACATCTAATCATACCTGACACTGCGATGGTAGATGGTGATGTAGATCTAGAAGCGAGCAACGGGGTAGGGATCTCGGGATTAAACACTTATTATAATCTAAGTAAGATCGAAAGTCATCCTTATGTGCGTGTGAATGAAGTTCCAGAATTTTAAAATTTAATATGAAAAAGCAATTCCTACCTCAGAAAATATGTGTCGTTTGCGGTCTTCCATTTACTTGGCGAAAGAAGTGGGAGAAGAATTGGGACGAGGTCAAATATTGTAGTAAAAGATGTAGTGGTAATAAAAAATCAATCCAGACCAAAAGTGATTGAAAAATAGATGTATTTCTGGATGTAATTTTCTGAAATATATCAAACGAGGCAAGGAGTAGATTGAAAATATTGCTGATTCAACGCTATGAAAGGATCTAGTGGTTTATGAAATAAACACGATGATCATTGTAGCGAATTGAAAAATTGAGGGATGATTCAGCGATTCTAACGATTCAACAAAAACTAGAGTTGAAAATCAATGACTAAAATTAAGAAAATGAAAAACGGAAATGCATCTATCAAAAGTATCAATCTCATATTTCCGCATCAGCTATTCGAGCGTTCACCATTGATGGATTTGGATGGCCCTTTTTATATAGTAGAAGAATATCTGTTTTTTAAGCAATATCCATTTCACAAACAGAAAATAGCTTTTCATAGAGCGACGATGAAGTTCTATGCTGACTATCTTGGAGAAAAGACAATCGACGTAAACTACATTGATTCTATAGATGCTATTTCTGATGTGCGAAAATTGATTCCTCATCTGAAAAGTATAGGTGTAGAGCATATCAATTATATAGATCCGACAGATAACTATTTGCAAAGGAGAATAGTAAATGGATGCAGTGATCATGGGATTACAACGACTGTTCTTGATTCACCTCTTTTCCTAAATACAAAGGAGGATAATGCTACATTTTTCCGGTCAGATAAAAAGAAGTATCATCAAACAACGTTCTACACAGATCAACGTAAGAAACGGGATATATTAATGGAAGCGGACGGGAAACCATCTGGTGGAAAGTGGACATTCGATACAGAGAATAGAAAGAAGTATCCAGCAAAAAAGACACCACCAACAATCCAGTATCCAGACATTGATGATTATTACAAAGAAGCAAAAGAGTACGTTGGGGCTCATTTTTCTAACCATTATGGAAGTCTTACTGAGTTTCCACTATATCCTACCAACTTTAAATCTACAAAAGCGTGGCTCAATCAGTTCTTCGAGCGGCGATTCATGGAGTTTGGTACATACGAAGATGCCATTGTAGCTGAGAATTCGATACTGAATCACAGTGTGCTTACGCCGATGCTCAACGTTGGACTGATTACCCCAAAGGAGATCATAAATGCTTGTTTAGAATATGCAAAAGAGCATGAAGTTCCGATTAACTCTACGGAAGGATTCGTCCGACAAATAATCGGTTGGAGAGAGTTCATAAGGGGCATCTATGAATCTAGAGGGAGCGAAGAACGAACAACTAATTTCTGGAAATTCACTAAAAAGATACCCGCTTCTTTCTATGATGGGACAACGGGAATACCGCCCATAGATAAGACGATTAAGAAAATACTAAAGACGGGATATTGTCATCATATAGAGCGACTCATGGTACTCGGTAATTTCATGATGCTCTGCGAATTTGATCCTGATGAAGTATATCAATGGTTCATGGAACTGTTCATAGATTCATACGACTGGGTGATGGTCACCAACATCTATGGAATGAGTCAATTTGCAGATGGCGGATTGATGGCTACGAAGCCGTACATAAGTGGCAGTAACTACCTCATGAAAATGAGCAACTATAAAAAAGGAGAATGGCAGGCGACATGGGATGGTCTATTTTGGAGATTTATGCATACGCACCGAGACTTCTTTTTATCCAATCCAAGGCTTGGAATGCTGGTTCGTATGTTTGATAAGATGCCGGAAGAAAAACAACAAACACATATCGAAAATGGAGAAAAGTATTTGGAAAGGCTAGGGTAGTGTATGATAATTGAAATTTTATTGAAAGTGTATAATATATACAAGGCCTGAAAGGCCGAATCCTCAAAGCGATGGCTAATAAGCCATCGTTAAATAAATAAAATAGATTAAAGGCCTAAAGGACCGATTCCGAATAATGGTAAAAGTTAAGAAGTAGCTTAATCCGATTTAACTAGGGTTTTAAAATCAAAATCACTCGAGTGAAATACAAAGTTCGGATTCAGCCCTACATGCTTAAAGAAAGATTTAAATCTCAGAATCGATGCCCTACGGACATCGCTAGGTTGGATCAGCCCTACAGGCTTTATTATTTCAAAACTGATGTTTTACTAAAGTTTTTTAAATAATCCTTAAAAATAGGCCTGAATGGCCGAACCCTCTCAGCGATGGCTAATAAGCCATCGTTTAAATAAACAAAATCAATTAAGGCCTGAAGGGCCGATCCCGAACGATAGTAAAAGGTAAGCTTAATCTTATCACGCATTCACCATAACAATGACTGCACAAAATCACATTCCAAGCCGCTGCGTTGTACTCTTATTTACCAATACCCGGTTATATTCCCCACAGTCTACCCAGTGGATAAGTTCCTGTGCTCTAGCAATAGCCCA
>JAVCKV010009839.1:0-18948 GCA_032274145.1 Herpochondria borealis | reverse complement strand
GCCATTGAAGCGGTGGCAGCTGCCACGCTTCCTTACTTACTTTATTGAGAGGCGCGTTCCGCCGCCGAGCACCAATTGGAATCCATCACGAGGTCGTCAAACTCTGCCGTCGTTAAGACCTGGCCTTTAGTAGTCCATGTCCTCATCCAGCGCTCCCTGACGGACGAAGTAATCCAGGAAGCGCAATAGAAGGAGAATCGATATATTCAGTTCGACACCGAGGACGCATTAACCTACTACACACGCGTTAACGACGCGGTGCAGGAGTGATGCAACGTCTACTATGCGCACAAGGTAGTAAAATATTTCTTCCAGGGCCTCTCATATACCATCCAAGATACTCTCGGCGACAGTCTCGGAGCGAACTCGAGAGACGGTCAGTTTTACCTCATCGCGGAAAGGTGTATCGTAGTGGATGAAGGGACGTCCGGGATAGGAAAAAATCCGGGGCGAAGGAAAATGCGTGGGTATGTCCAGACTGGCAAAAGACTGGATTTCACGGTTCATGGCAGCGTGAAAATATGGACTTTTGTAGTACCCCAAAAAGGGGTCCTACAGGATACCAGTTGCGGTTCGGTTTCCTGTAGGCCCTGAATTCCATGCCAAATTCGGGGACCATCATGACGATTGATCAAGGCCGCAATCTGGCACGTAAAGTATCCGACTGTCGCTGTGCAAACTTGAATTTCGGATCCCCTAACAGTTCTCAGTGCATGTACATAATGGCGATGGACAAGGCGGGTGCAACTCATCTTATCGCGGGCAGTACACCTTGGAAGCGTAAGTGTGGGTACCCCGTGCGGAATTTTTCTTGGTTGTGGTATTGTATGTACACCACAGTTTACAACAAATGTTGTGCGCTAGGTTGTGTTCTATTACAGTGTATGTATGGCGTTTATTTTCTGTTAGCGAATTTTCATCTGTATCTGAACCCTGTGTGTGTTTTTATGTAAGTTAGAGATGTTCTATCCGGTTTAAAGCCCTGTATTTTGAAATATGGTAGACGGGAGCGCGTTGCGCACCTCTCTGTGCAAGTGTGCTTTCCGAATGAGGTATTGGGCCATATTTACTCTGGCTGGATCTCCGCAAGACGCCTGTGGTGCGGAATTACTTAAGACTTTGCTCAGCCGAGTTATGGGCAAGTAAAGAAGAAGGAATCAAGTTCTCCGCTCTAAGGAAGGAGCTAACAGCAGTCATTTCCAGTACATTTTTCCTGGTTTTTGTTTGTTTTTCCCTCTTCCAGATTCAATTTTCCTTCTTCCATTCTAAGCGGGTGACTAGCCGCGCCGCGTTGATTCGAAGCGCGCACCACACGAAGTGCAGTTTATCTCTTAGCCACGCTCGTACCGCTCCTTCCCAGTCTGTGTTTATCCGCCCTTCTGCGTAGCTATACTTCGCGCCTTTTTTACGCGCTCCTCCGAGGTACCGGCGCGTACTACAGGCTTGAGCATTTCGAAACGCCCGTTTATCGTAGAAAGAAGGAAGAACTCTAAAATTACCATCTTCATGACATGTAAGGCTCTGTCGTTTTCCATAAGACAGGTAGTTCTGGTGAATCTATGATTGAAGAGGAAGAGGAATCAATACACCTCGCCATGCCAATGAAGTTTACTCGCATATTCTATTTCATATCATTACTTCTTCCCATTCATTCCATAATGTACTGGCCAGCGCTATTATTTGTGCTTTGCCTCGAGGTAAATACAAAATTCACATAGAAACAATTCGAGATTGTTGCCACGGTCGTCTCCAATTTGGCAGAGGAGTGGCGATGAGGTGTATCCGAGCAGTTGGAGGACATATTAGAAAGTTATTATCCAGTTTTGCTTTCCTGCGAATTGTTTTGTCACTCTCGGGGTGAACAAGAAGGAAAAATTGTTCTCATCAAGGCAGAAATACGTTTCTAAGTATTCTGGGGCTAGGATAGATGCTCTTTAATTAATTCTTCTGTTTCATGGATCTAAATGAGTGAATTTTTATATCGCTACGCTGCCCTTTTACAGGAGCTGACACAAACGGCTTACGTCAGACGACAGGATCTATTGGTATTGAGTTCTCCGCAATTGTTTTCAACAGTTTCAAAGAGTTCATTATGGTATAATTTATAAGAGCATGTGTCAAGCGTTTCCTCATTACCACACCAGTAAATTTTGGATAATTTGTTTGATTCCCTTGTGCTCGGAATCCCAAACTGTTGAAAACTGCAATAAAAAATATGTACATGCGGCTGTGTTGACTTGAAGCCAGGTAAAAAAATCCTACATCATCAACGGAACTTTGTCCAAGACAGTTATTGTTGAAGTCTCTGTAATTTTGAATACAGTCATACCTTCTAAAAGTTGGGAACATCTTCCATGGGATACGTTGAAGCGGAGATTTTGTCCTTAACACAGTTTTTAATGCATCGTCTGCTTTTTTCGCTTCGCCTGAGACAGCCGCAACACGATATTAAGAACCGGTTCGTCCGATTACGTATCGTTTGAGGCAAGCTTCTATCACTATCTATCGAACAGTTGTCGATATGGAACTGTACTCCGGTGACATCCTAACTGTGTTGAAACCGACAAAATTGAATCTTACCCCGTAATTTATATGTTTGTTCCGTTTTTCTCAAACTTCAGCCGTCTTATTGAAGACATCAGAACTACTTGTATTGGTGCTTCTTCAGCCATTTGATGACAGAAACACACGAGTGCTATCCGTCTCCAGTGTAGGTGTTACTTCCATTCCGTTATAGGAAAACGAGGTGAAGAAGATAGGTGCAGAGCAAGAGGATACGGAAGAATTAAAATATACGTGGGTACTTGATAACGGCGATATTTGTTTGATCTGCCGTGCGTTATTATACGCGGATGAATTCCAAAAAAATATGAAAACGAAGCAGTCAAGCTCCGTCGGTTTTACGTACATATTCCCGGTCTGTTTACCCGACTATTGACGAGTTTCGGCAAAATCAACCCGCGTGCTCACCCTCACCGCGCATGGTCAACACTTAATGCACATTTTTGGTCAAAACCACGATTTATCATGGCTTGGTACACGATATATCGTGATTTCTTGTCTCTAGATTTACTTCTTACAACTTGGTTCTTTAGAAGCTCTCTGGGACCACCATTTATAAATTACTGGTTCTGTACCACGGTCAAAGTGTATCGAACCACGATTTGTGCATTGTGCTGGGAAAATGGGTCGAAAGAACCATGATTTCTCATTCGTTGTTTTGGGGGCTGAAATCTTAGTAATGTACTTGTTCTCAATCTTAGTAATGTAGATGTCCTCAGGGCGTCCATTCTCGAAAATTATTTTCAAACCATAGTTCTAACCATGATTTAAATGAGATGAAATTAGACTGCCACAATTCTGATACCTCGTGCACAAATCCATTCCTACATGACGTACGCGGTTCACCTCGTATAGCCTTACCCCGCTTTTCAATAGGCGAGGAGACGTTTAAGCAGATTTTTTTAAAATTAGACAACTCGGTATGGATGTAGCCAACTGTGAACGTAACACTTTGGCGAGCGCCTTCAGGGGTATTAATATGTTTTTGATATTAAGATTCTCCAACCCCTTTTTACATACTCTGAGTGCGGCTTTCAGATTAATTTTTAAACTTTACTTCTATTTCAAGCTGTAGCGGTATGCACCTCAGTACGTTTTTCGCCCTTCAACATCGTCGACTTTTTATACCACAATGGCGCTCGCCGTTCACCTCGTATGGCCTTACATCACTTTTTTAACAGGCGAAAGGACGTTTCTGAAGATTAGTTTTTAATTATGACAGCGCGGTCTGGCTGGTGTTAACCGTTAACATCCAACTTTGCAGCGCGTCTTGCAATATATTGAATAATGTGTCTTAAGTATTCAAAATTTATTGTACTGTCCAAAAAGGGCGAGGAGGCGAATTACCAGAACATTATTTAAATATTTCCTTGTGATACTGCTTCAAGAGATCTTCAAATGACCAGCTTTTGTGCGCCCCCCTATGTTAAAGTATGCAGAGCCTGGGTCTGTTATCTTGATGGTTATTCTGTTTGCAACTATGGGCAGAATTCTGGTCAAGTATGTTTTAAATTTTGACTATGCAGTCTTTTTGAAATCACGTCTGCAATGTAGTACTTCTGCGAGCGCCTTGACCTGCGTTAGAGAATTCGTCTCCAGTTATATTTAATTTCTCTTCTGTTTTCGAGAGTGAGGAGGGGAACTGCAAGATTTTATTTTAAGCACCGTGCGGTAGTAACCTCGGTGGTCCGTAAGCGGTTGGAATTCGATGCTCTAAGCTTTTTTCGTTAATTTAACGACGAAAGAATTGAACGCTTTGCATCCGATACACCTTAATTTATCGTTACTTTTGTCTGTTTTCTATTTTTGTCAGCCAATCACGATAGGCCTATTTATGTTCCGAATGACAGGCGTCAGATAGAGAAAAAGTTGGCAAATTTTGCATGGCTGTTGCAAAGACAAATGATTCAGCCGATGCGCCAAATCATTTGGCCAAATATGCAACTATTCCGCCCCGAAAATTATGTTATACTTATTTTCAAGCAAGTGTCAATCCGCGCCAACAGAATACAAAGCGCCTCTTTCCAAACAGTTCTAGACACTCTGTATACCGTCCTGTATTTTGTGCGGCATTTTGGTGCGTCACGCCCCTTTCCGCGCAAACGTCTTCAGTCGCAACCGTCTCTGCCGCACGGTTCTTAAGATCCAACACAACAGAGCTCACAGCCACGCTCCTGGCGCACAAGCCTCACTACCGCGCTTATCTTCCGATACAACGAAAAAGTGCAAACAATGACAGTCCTTGCTCACAAGCAAAACTGCCGCGAGGCAATTTCGATCCAAAAACACAGCGCTCACACCCGAACGCCTTTCTCACAAACCCCACTGTCGCGCGGCTCTTCCGACCCAACATAATAGTGCTCGAAATCACACTCCTTGCTCATATGAGCAACTGCGGCGCTGTGCTTTTGATCAACAACATAGTGATCGCTTCCAAACGCATTTTGTAAAACCCTCACTGCCGCGCTCACGGCCCCGTGGACTTTCCCTTCCAACGACACACTTCCCACACCCAAATTACGTTCTCAAAATCCCCCCTTCCGCGCGGGTCTTCTGATCAACTACGGAGTGCTCAAGTCCACATGTCCTATTCACAAAACTTCGTGCCGACGGCTTCTTCCGTTTCAACGGCACAGATCTGTCACCAATGTACGCAGTAAGTATCCCCACGGCTCACGCCATCAATAATTTAACCATCTAGACCCTAGCGTCTGGTTGGTTCAGGCATTAAATTGGAAATAATAAATTTAGGATGGTCACTGATCGCCATGTTACCACGTGTAGTTTTTCGAATATCGAAATGATGGTTATGATCACTAAATTTGATGTTGTTGGCCCAGAATAAATTTTAGCTAAGTTCATGATATATTGTGCTACATAACCATTATATGTCTGCACTATAACCTCAACGTATCATTGTTTCTTCCATGACATATATATTAACATAAAAATAAGAACTCTTGCTCCATACCATGATTTCATCATGGTTCGAACTTTGATTTGTTATGATTATTACCACCATTCCAAAATTTAAGCAAGACAAGAATATTTCCAAATAAATTTTTACGCTATGGTGTACCCTTGTACCGGAGTATGATCAAATCTTGGTTCCGATCACTCTTTCGGCAGCCTTTTGAGCGATATGAAACCACGATTTAATAAATCGCAGTTGGTGGTTAGTATATCACGATTTATTTCGTGGTTTAGAACGTGATATATCACGGTCGGTACCATGATTTAATGTGGTTTAAACCATGAAAAATTGGCCTTTGTCCCCATGCAGTGAATACATGAATGGTTTTCTTAAGTGAATTATGAAGGGCATCGAATAGTTTAGTCGCGACGGCGTCGTGGATGTGGACTCAAACGGCCGTCACGTTCTCTATTCATCGATTTAATCGGGCTCTGTGGAGATCTACCTAAAGCTACAGCGTAAATGTATGTGCTTGGCCATACTTCTACGTCCCTTTGTACTTTTTTCACCATTCGGAGACGTAACGGGTTTATCAAACCGCAGAATAAACTTCTCCGTTGAAATCCATTCACTCATGATTGGATACACGATATTCGATGCTCTTCATGTGGCCATATTTCATAATGCTGTACTACAACTACTCAGAGCACTTGGTATGATGTAGAGGAGAATCGATGAACCAGGTTCTAGACACTACATGTAACAGCGATGAATTTTTACAAAATTGGGCGTTACACTATAACGAAAATTGTGATATCAATCGTGTTACTGACATGATTTGTAAGATACAGTGCAGTTGTGATTAGTAATTTTCTTATTCTTGTAACATATGAAGAATTTAATCTATTGGTATGGGAACTGTTACATGTGATATTGAAACAAAGCAAGAACATCCATGGAAAATGTCCTGCCTTTCTGGAAATTCTACCTAGGTTAGTTCAAAAGAGCATCTCCATTGCACCGTCGTATGTTCTCAAATCTTATAAACGTTGCGTATTTCTATGGCTTTGAGGAAAATTTCGGATAGAATCAAATCCCTGTGCAAAGCCTTGCCCATGTCAGGGATTTAAGTTTCCATGATCTCTACCGCAGACAGCTGCACATATCTGTGAAACCAGGAATATCCCGGTCCCAGCTTCTCTCCAGAAACTTGATGGGATGCCTCAAGGTGCTAACTCCGGCGCGGAAGATAGGCCCATTTCCAACGAAGACGAAGATAAGTTAGACATGATGTTGTTGGATGAGCTCAATGAGGAGATATTTTGAAGTGGCAACGCTGGTTCACAGATATTAAATGGAGTATGTGATGCCGAAAAGATCGCGAATGCCGCATGGAACTTTGACGGCGCAAAGAAGCGTCTGCTAAAGTATTACTTCGGGCTGGGTATGTTCTACCGCTGAACAATCAGACATTTTCCCCGTAGATACGGCGTGCTTCGAGCAGTCTTCAACAAATTGTTAGACCGTCTGAAACTTCTGCCTAATTCCGCGAGAAAGGTGGATGCGGTGGGCAAGCAGGGTAAAATCCACTCCAACGCATCACCGGGGTTCAATTCAAATCCTACGCTAACGTGTGGAGTATGATTCTGTGGATAATTTTTTCAAGGTATCAGAGTCGACAATTGCCATCTCCATGAAGAAGTTCTGTAATGTGTGGAGCAAAACGCGCTATGGGCTTGATCCTCCATCGGTAGGGGACCGTCCGTGGAACTTGCGAAAATTCGCCGGGAACCTACCCCCCTACCAACATCCTGTTGCACGTGTACCCGTGGGATAGCTGTGTCCCGGAGGGTTGAATTCAACACTGATTTCTACGCCGGCCCCGCACTGTGCGGAAATTTACAGTGCGGTGCCGGAATAATACAGGCGCTATGCGCGGGTAAGTCTCACACAGTGTGCTGGGCAATGTACACCGACCCACGCCGAGCCACTTCGTACAGGGACGTGTACAGTACGGAGTGGATGCGTACAGGATCCGAAGAAGCACTTACGTTCATGAAGACTCTTGCCTTGCTGGCTGACTGCGGGCATACAGCGCCATTTTGAGTTGCCTCAATCGCATCTCGATGCACGTGCTACAGTCCCATTTATTTTGGGCACTGTACGGGGATTTACAGTGACACGCGCCACGGCGCCAGAGCTTGGCTCTACAGTCCGTCCCCTTTGTCTTAAGCAATGCGCAGGGGAAGCACTTCCTACAGTTCCAAGGATTCCAAGGAGACGAACGACCACAGGCCCACAAAGCTGTGGAGTCGGGGTTCAAGATCGCGCCTCGGCGCCATGTGAATCAAAATCGAGTTCGCGCCCCGGCGCCTCACGGTATTCTAGAATTTCCAGCGCCAGGGCGCACGTTATCATCTGGAACTAGGGCGTGCTTTCAACCCAGGCCTTGCGGTACCGGGTTTCCTGCACCCTTATAGGTCAGTTGCGGATATGCGCCTCTGCACCCTAGTAAAACAGTACCTCAGGGGCCGATTAGCGGCCTCATTTGGTACTTAAGCGCGCAACCGCAAGATGGCCCTTAATTTCTAAAGCTATGAAAATTTGGGCTTCATCTTGCTCGATCTTGTATCTCCACCTCAGCTTCCTCAGGCAAGCGAGCTCTTCTGTGAGCACTTCGCCTTTTTTCGCGCCTCGGCGCCTTGATACCCGCTACCCAGCTTTGATCTGGCTGTAAGTCAAGACGACCGCAGCATCCCGCACCACAGCGCTTGTTTGGGTAACCCAGGTTTACGGGGGTCTACAAGATAGCCCTTGGGCACGAGAAAACTCTGAACTTTCTCTTCTGTCTTCCTTTGCAACTAGTCGCTTCTTAAGACTTTCCTTTTTATCCCCCAGCCCGCTGGTTTTCTGCCGACATTAGATTATGTTCCGTCATTGCACATATTTTTGATCGTCACCGTACTTCCGTGCTTTTTACCCCACTTCTCTACCATTTTTCCACCACCTGAATGGAAAATCTCCCTGGGACCGCGCTTACGCGCTACTCTACCGCTCGCCTGAGCCACCTGTAGAGGAGGTTTTGGAGCTCTCGTCTGCACCTAGGTGCGGGACTTCGACCCTTCAATTTTTGGTTGTTGTTCCGCACTCCCGAGCTCTTGGCAGCTAATGTTTTTACGATATAATTTACCTGTGGAGGTATCCGGCGAGGAGTACTTTTGAGAACCAAAAGAGGAGGGCATAGTGCGAATTTTGGCAGTGAACAAGGCAAGAGGATTTCCCGTTTGTCTGGGTATCATAGACTTCCAGCGCTGGCGTGGGAGGTACAGTTCAAGGTAATTGGTAAAAAGACGACCGTTGCGATGGATGCCACTGAAGACGTCGACCTTTGGATCTGGCACCTTTTTTCGGTCATCCCGTATCCCTGAACGATATAAATATTATGAACGAGAGCAAGACCATACAGAGAATATTTTCCGGTCAATTCTCCCCATCCATCCCGTAAACGATGAACTGTAGAACAAGAATACTACTTTACTGGTTATTTGGCGTTTAAAACCCTGCTTGGGCGATCTGTACGTATACAGCAAAATTCGAAACACTTTGGAAGCTCGTACTATTTTCGCATATGTAGAAGGCGCTTCTTAAGGACACTGAAAGCGCTCTTGGTGTTTTGATAGCCTGGTTCCACTTATCGAAGGTACCAAGCCGAATGTGGTACAAATACGACGCTATTAATGTACTTCGCGCTTGTGTTTTGTTGCACAATACATGCGTGCAGGAAATACAGGAAGGCACTGACATGCGTCTTTACGGCCAAGCTCTCGTAAATGAGGTCACGGGCGCCATTCAGTTTTCTGAGATCCAGAATTTGGTGTTCATGTGGAGAACAAGGATATAATCGCTGCGGACGCCCCAGCTGGAGCTTTATATCAATTTCTGCAGCAAGGAGAGTGGAATCAATAAATTAATTTAAGCTCCGTGTGCTGAAAGGCGACCTTTTCGAGCAAATCTTGTCTCGTCTAGGCGTCCAGTTTAACAAATAGATGTAAAAGAAATGCGTTTTCTGTCGCTTTGGAACGTCCTTCGACCCGCATGCACTTAGCGACTAAGTTGTAGACCGCAGACGGGGCGCTACCTGAGAGCGCCAATTTGAGGTGCAGTACGCACGGCGCGCTGGCGCTACGGCGGTGGGCAGGAAAAGACCGCCCTGGCCAATTTGCACCGATGGCGGGAGCAGCTCGATGTGTAAATGGACGCTCGAGGACAGTGGACTGGGTGGCAGCATGGGCGTGTCTGGAGTTATTCTCGGTGCCGGCGACTGGTGCGCGTACGCTTAGAACGAGCCACTAACGGAGATCGGAGCTCGGGCTCCTGTAACGTTGCCGGCGACGGGTTTCGCGCACAAAGAGCCAATTTCACGGCATTGTTGCTGTCTAGACCGTGTTTTACATATATACAGCATAGCACTAGTGGCATGATCGACGCGAGATTTTCGAGGTTGAAGAGACAAGAATACTAGAGGAGGAGGAATTAATTTCGCGCTCGAATCTATGGAAGAGATTAGTGTGATTTGACAGTGTGAGGGATATGGTGCATTGGCAGAAAGAAGGTGTAGAATGTAACGGCACGCAACATAACGTTAATGGACGGCTAGGAAGAGTAGAACGCTGGATCGAAATGTGAATTTTTTATTTATGGACGCGGCGGGGACGGATCTACGTAGGCGCGAGCAGCCTATGCTACACGTCCATAATTACTCTCCTGAGTTTTTCTGTGCTCACACAGAACGATTCACACTCCCTTCGTAAATAACTGATTCCGATTCATTTGCAGCAACATCTTCATCCAGGCGTCGGAGACCTTCACGAGTAATCATGTCAGCATTCTGTGGATCAATTTGAGCAATAATTGACCATAGCAGCTTAAAATCACCATTCTCCACACTCGAAGCCGTACTCATGCACTTTCGTCGCAGTGCGCGGATAAATGCATCCTTCATAGTAACTTCTCCCTGTTTATTTGTTCCAAGAGTCACTCTGAACGCTTTCAATGAGTTTGCTTCTTCAAATGCCACCGACTTTCGCTTCAGATTGTCACTAATCGCGCTCACGCAGCTCACGACCTGCTTCTGCCGGATAGCTCCAAAACTGGCCGCTTTCCCAGCTTTGCGACCATGTTAACCGCCCCAGCCTTTTCTGCCGCGGTTGGCACGCGTTGGATATTTCTCGGATTTAATCCCGCCATCACATGCATGACCTGGCCCACCATTGGTTTCTGCGGTTTTTTCCTACCCGAAGGCGCTTCACTTCTTTCACTGATTCCTGAGACTTCATTAGTATCCTCTGCAGCAGGGGGCTTCTTAGATGGCTTTGGTGGTCGGGTTGAACTATGGACATAGTTTAACCTTTTGGCAGCCTTTTACAAACACCCAGGCCCTCAACTCAAATTGCGTAAAGTTGTAAAGTTTAGACTGGTTGGAGTCTTCAGACCGAGGTACTAACTTTCTGGGATGAAGCGCAACAGATATGTAGAATATTCATCTTCATTTACACCCATCGGTTCCATTCACTGCCCTTAAAGTAGACACAAGTTGAATTTTTGCACTTCCTAGCATATATGGACGAGCTTCTGCATCACGCCGGCCTTTCTTCGATCCTTTTGCAGCACTTTTCAGTTCTGAAAGTACTTTTACACTTCACAACTGTACGCAGCGCTGGGCTGTTCCGCTCCAAACACTATATTGTTGCTAGACATTGCGCAGGTCTCTGCAAGATCCTTGCATTCCTTCACCCTTTTTCCGCGTTCTCTTGGCATCTTCTTTTCCCTGGGGCACTAATAGAGATGGTATTTAAGCATTTTATTACTCGTCCTTAGCAAGGGAAGGGCAGCGGCTTGATGATAGGGCAATCATGTGCGAATAACTACACCTTAGGCACACTGGCTTTAAATTTGGCTTGTTGTTTCCCAAATTTCTCATGAAACTGCAAGAGCATGCGATAGTTTTATTGGAAATAAATCTTGATTTTCCGCCTGCTGTAGAAATTGCGCCATACGCGAAGAAAAGATGCACAAATTCCTGAAATTTGCACAAGAATATTATTTAGAGAAAAATGTGTGTACAGATATGCGCAATGGTTTTTGAAATCCTTATTCGGTGGAGATTTGTTTTGGGAATATATATTCTATCATACCCGTTTTATAAATGTGCGACTGCGCAGTGAAGATTCTCTCACGACGAGTAATACATCTGTTGGAAATACTGCGAGGTATTGCTATTGATCCGCTCGTTGATCTGGTACGATCGGTCAATTTGAGACGTTTGCGAAAAATAAGTATAACTACGTTCGGCTGAAGTGGCTTGACTAGTTCAGATGGCTGAGTGGGTTGAACAGTCGGGCGGGCCTATTGAGGTCGTGGTTTCGAACCCTTTTTTGTGCAAAGTGTCCAACCACTTTGTTTTTGCACGCGATCGCATTTGATAGCACTGCACTGTGAAGAGTGCAACTGGATTGTATTGCAATGCCAAGAGTGCCACTTGATTTAATTGCCCTGTTAGGAGTGCAATTTGACAATTCACCATCGCCTCCGACGCAGTCATCGATAATGCAATTGCAGCCGATAAAGTAGTGTAAATATCAGTTTGACATATCTACCTCAAATAAAATCGGAAGCCATCCGACATCTGAACTTCCTTCCGACCATCAATTTGCTCCAATCTACCATCTACCACCTAAAATTCAACAACATCCGTTAAGAGTCATTGAAACGACTTTTCAATGCCTCTTAACGGATATATTACAGAACGCCGCTTTCTTGATTCCAATACATGCTGTAGCGGTTTATGTTGGTTGAGGAGTGTGAGAATTCTCATTATTTTGAGATATTTTTGTCATATTTTCCGTGACAGTCTGGCGTGATGACTCCGTTACGGTGTAGTCTGTATCTTTAGCGGACCATTAAATTTGCTCATTTTTGTTTTTGAAGGGGTCTTTAACCCCCTGTTGTTGTGAAAGCGGGGATTCAGTTTTCGATTCAGCCTCTACAGCTCTGTTACCTGCCTGCACTGCGATAGGTTGTCCAAAATTTTAATGGGCGCTCCCGCAATTTTTCTGGCAATTTTGGGATTCATGAACCAGGGACGATTCAGTTGAATACCAAAAAAAATGCTCAGCTCACGGCTGCGGCACTCGTAGACGCGTTCGAGCAGTTTATTGCAAAAACCCACACGGAATAACACGCGGAGGAGCAGCACGTTGGAAAGGAGGAGCGCAAGAAGGCCTATCTGGAGAAGAAATACGAGTTTCGTCGTCTTTTGCAGCTTGACTGCGCTCGCAAGCGAAAGCGTGAATACTTTAACGCCTTGCGTCATTTTTGTCGCGCAAAAAGCGTGCACGGAAGGCGGAGCACGGGGGAGTGGAATATGTTCCAGTTCAAAATGCTCCCATTCAGGACGAGACTGGACTGCAAATGTGCTGTGCGTAAACAGGGAAGCGGGATGAAGCGAGGAATTGAAAGGGGAGGACTGAGCGGGACGAGCAGAATGGGTGGGATGGGTCGGGCCGGCATGGGGCGGAGCGGGGCGGATTGAACGCCAAATAAAATTGGTGTTTGATGACTCCTACAGTCATGTATGAATTCTAATTTTTTATTGGCTTTTGGAAGTACTGGTACTGTAGTGCGGATATCACTTTTTCGTTAATCGCAGTCAATGTTTGGGATGGTTTTAGTCCTCCATGAAACTCTTTTGTTGGTGTTTCTCACATAACCATATAAACATCCGTAGAGTGGCTTGCTTAGTCTTTCTTTCCAGCTAAAAATTAAAACTTTCTGGTTAGAAAAGGAAAATTTCCAATAAAATTGTCTCCAAAGGATACTGATTCGAGCGGAATAGTGCGATTACCACGGAAAACGGATTCGACTAGATGCCCGCGTTGTGCTCCACCCGTATGGATACACGTTGCACCCCGACTTGGTCGCCTCCGGCCGCCACAGCAGCCACAGCAGCCCAACTATGCGCTGTTCGTGACGGAGGTACGATTTCAGTGCGACGTGAAACCCGTTACGAAATATTTGAATTAGGGTTACTCGCCTCCGACCGGCGTGGACATCCTAGATTCGGTCACCGTTTGGGTATTACAATCACCGTCATCCTCTGGGTTCGACAACGGTCACCCGAGAGACACAGGCAGATAAGATACCGTCCGACTACCGACCTGCTCCTACCGCGCTTCTCCTACCCCTTCCTACAGTTCGGATAGGGCCTGAGAACCAAAGATCGGTTGCCCCCTGTGTATATCTCCTCCAAGCACGGGCCGGTGGTTTATATAGGCTCTCCATAGCCCACACTAAAATTGACAACACTGCAGTAGATATCCGGGCACGTACAGATATTTGTGTTAACTATGCGCAGGCAGCATATATTTGTCCGGGCAAGTAGAGATAATTGGGTTAACCATGCGCAGAAACGAGCCTTGCGCAAACTGAAACAAAGTGATCTTCTGTTATTTTTTTTCTCAGCGGCAGTGGCACACGCAGACAGCGCGATAAGAACGCTACTCAATCTCAGCAGTTCCAACCATATCTGATTGTTTCCTTCTCCCTGCCTTGCACCCCGGTTCTTCTAGGCCCTTGAAACCCGATTTCGCCAAATGTCGAACAAACCTCCAAACGTCGTCACCACCCAGGGTGACGTCCTCTTCCATTCACGCGCCCTCACCCCCTCAAAAAACCACATTCTGCGGCAAACGTTCGTGTGGCTCTTCATAACTTTTCTTCTCATCCTGGTGACCGTACTCCCAGCCGTCCTACTCTGCCTCGGCGTGGGCGACTGGGTCAAGGTCGGCGAGGCCCTCCTCCTCTCGCTCGGACTTCGCGCCATCGCGACGCTTTCCCGCATCGTCGTCACGCGCCTCTTCATGATCATCAACGAGGCGCGTCCAACCGACCCGGTGCGCGGGCTAAACTTCTTCACGACGGACTCGCCGCTCGACAAGCTCGTCTTTGAGCGCGTGGAGCTGAGCAAAGCGCGCACAGCCGGGGTGCGCAGCGGCGGGACGATCTTTCCTCCCATTTCTGCGCGTGGCTCGTGCTCGTCGTGTGCTATCTGCACCTGCGTTTGTCGCCCGAACTTCTCGGTGCCGGACTGATCTCGCAGAACGTGTCCAAGCGCGTCGCGGAGCGGATTGACATCATTTCCCTGGATCTGGGTCGCGGAGATCGCGGAGATCTCAAGTTCCGCGGGAATTGCGTCTGGAACCGCGGCAGTTTCCGCAAGGCCGACGACCGGTACGGATTTCTTTTCTTTCAATACTGCTTGGACATATTTTCAAACCGATCAAACATCGACGTCCCTCCCCGCACGCTCGTAGGACGGTTTGGCTATGATGATATTCAGGTTGCGTTTCATATCGAAGCGATCACTGAGGAAATCTTCACGGAGAATTGGGAGCCGTTCAAAAACCACTCTGAGGCTCAGATAGTGCTGAACGACATCATTCTATCAAATACCCCGAACTCGCCGTTGCGCTGCCCGAACGAAGAATGCGTGCGCGACTATCTCAACCCGGAGATGGTGCTCACATAATTGCTACTCAGTCGCGTGGGGGTAGTGCCAAGGGCTCTGAAAGGGAATGACGCCTCTCCGAAAAGCGTACAGAAACATACCACCGGGCCAGTCGTCCAGCGTCTGACACCGACCACTCGGGCGTCGTTCATCGTCTTGATCGTGCTCGTGAATCTTTTCGGCCTCCTTCAATCGCTCTCTACGAAGGAGGAGAGGGCTACTGTGGCGCTTTCCAGAGCAGTGGCAGAGCTGGTCGGTTTGCACGGCACAGGATATGACACTGCGATCACGCTCGAGCCGCCCGATTGTCTGCAGCGGTTCTGGTCTGTGCTCCGTGGCGTCGAGTATCTGCTCGTGTTGCGGGCCCATTCGGAAGTGGAAGATGTGAAAAGGGAGATGGACTTTAGGTTCGAGCCGGTTACAGATGAGAGTGGGGAGATTGTTGAGCCATTCATTGGGCAACACAGGGCTGTGCGGATTCGGACCGATTGTGTTATTCTTGGGTTCTCCGGTAGACGGGGGGCTGTGCAGGGCTTGGTTGCTTGAGTTTACACAGAAAAAATATTAGAAAATGTGTTGTGTTTGGGAGAGTAAAACGTTTGTTATTTCCAAGATACTCGGAATTTTTCTCCGAGGCGCTGCGCGAAAAAGAACTACGTAATTCTGAACAACTACAATAATACAGCACATCTACTCTGTCTAAAGGTCTCTCCAATTAAAGGAAATTTCTGTAGTTTGCGCAACAGGAGTTTCTACAACGTGAGCCCGTACATGTGTAATATACGACCTCAACTCGTGAAAAAAGCAGATAAATTGTCAGATCTCTTCACCGTTCAATGGTAAGCCATTTCATACCGGCGAGCATTGCCGTTCTGTTCTTGTTGATCCGGTGTCTTCGATGATCTCTTCCTGAGGGATCTATCCTATACTAGCTTATACACTCTATTCAGACGATTAACGTATTAAAAAACTACCCATTTAATATGTATTTGAATAGTATAAAACAGAAGATGGGTATGTGCTCAGTCACGACCTCCGAATATGCAACTGAATGACTGATTTGTTAGTCTGCAGTGTTCGGTGTGTACCCCGTTCACTAGTCCTTAAGAAATATCCTCCCGCGCAGAACTCCACTGTCCTCCTATTGACTCCTTGCCACCTCCCTGATATGCAATGCGGTACCCAACACAAACACATCGAGTCAACCGTAACGAATGCAGGCGTCGTGAAAAAACTAACAAAGTAGAAACGAGCAAGAAATAGATGTACAAATTGGTCAAGGAACCAATTTTTGTACTGTTTAATACATGCAGTCAGGTAACTCCATTAAGGCTGACATAGGTAAGGCCAATTGTTTAATAAGGCAGGCCAGACGTGTCTGACACAAAATTTGCATGTGTATCGAAATTTTACATGCGTCGGGGGATAATTGGAATTTTCAACTAGGCAGAGGCGCGGGTGAACCTTGATCTGGATCATAAACGAAATTTCTGCTGTCAGAGTCAGACGTCCAGGTCAAACGACTGCTCAGCATGACTCCGTAGAGGTTAGCCCGGACCAGTTCTCCACAAATTTGTCAGCAGCATTTGACGTTGCTGTCCCGGAGATCTGTGGAGGATTAGCAAATAAAGAATGGAGTTTGAGGTTCCTTCGGGCGGTGTTTAATCAGATTCATGCGACGTCTTCAAGTAGGGCTGGTTTGTTAAAATGGAACGTCAGCATCACTTTGCACAGGGTGGCCTTACTGGGGGTTACTGACTGCATAGTTATACCCTACCCCTCCATAGATAGTTGATATCATCGTTGGCAGGTTTACACAAATGATTTGGAATATATAATGTGTTATGCCACGTAGTCTAAGTATGCCACCAAGACCCACCGCATCCCGCTCAACCACGAAACCATTCAAGCGTTGACGAGAAGAGAAGAATCGAAAGTAAGAGAAAGACAAAGCGTGGCCGACATCCCTTTCTGGATCGACCACTTTCGGAAAAGGTCGCGTTAAACTCCGCTCTGGCTGGAAGCATCTCAGTAAGCTGGTCTTTTTTCTCTTCCCAAGTATCATGTTGCGAGCATGCAACTGGGAAGTAAAATTTATTATTTCATTCAAACTCCGATACCGATGTTGAATAAAGAAATATATATAAATACATATAAATATTACATATATGTACATACAAATGTACTTATATATTTATATGCGTGCGTACGTGCGTGCTTGTGTGTGTATGTGTGTGTGTGTGTGTGTTTGTTTGTTTGTTTGTTTGTTTGTTTGAATAAAATATTGTTGCATCTATCCGCTGTGTCTGCCAAACTTTGGAAAAAGAGGTTGCGTCGAAATTTCGTATTTTTTCTAAATAATTGGTTCGTTTGAAATATTTATTGTTAATTCTTTGAATGAAGCAATTCAACTTAAAGACAAATTAAACTTATGATTTTCTTTCCCTCTCCGGTCCTTGTGTAATTTAAATTAAAAATTCTTAAATTGTTAAATTAAATTTTGGTTGTCCGTTGCCGATGGTGGACATTAAATTGCTGGAATCAAAATTTTAATAATGCGATCCCTGAAAGGTCGACCGTTTCGAACTTCAATCCCCCCATCTTCGACACAAACCCTCCCGCTCCGCGACACCCCCTTCCTTCATCTGCACATCGTGGTCAAGTGCCAAACGTCTTGAGCGCGTCGAGTCAAGCCATGAGTCTCGAGCTTGCAGCGCTTGACGCGTTCACCGGTCTCTCGGCATTCACCTTCTTCTGCTTCGCCATCTTCGACGCGCTCTCACGCTTCCGCATCACGGGCCCACTCGGCGCGCGCTTGTACTATGAGCTTGAATTCATCATGGGCGGCCTCCTCGGTCTCGGTCACTACTCGCTAATGGAGTCAGCCGTGCTACTAACAAGCTCGATCCTATCGGCACTACCATTGCTCCTACCAAACGCCGCACTCCCCGGCACACTCGGCCTTCTCGTACTCGCCGCGTACAACGCCGTGTGCGCGTTCTATGCCCGCGTTGTGTACATTTCCGCGCGCACATTTGTCGCGATTTCTGCGGGGTTCGCTTGGTTGCTTGTGTGGCGGGCCGCGCGCTTCATGCCCGTCGCCGACCTCCCGGTTCTGTTGACGGCGGTCGTCGCGGTTTTTGCCCTCGTTTCTTTCAGTGTTTCGAGAATGCGGGCGAGACGGTTCGAGCGGTTGGAAGTGAACGAGCGGTTTGAAAGCGTACAACGGTTCTGCGCGCAACATCCGCATTGGGAATGGGAAAGGGGTGCGGATGCCCCAATCGGATTTGACGAATGGGAGGTGTGAAGGGGGCCGTAGATTGAGCTTTTCGCACGTTTTCTGTCTTTTTAACGTCGTACTTCACCCTTCGCATGTCCTGCGATAACGTCGGGTAAATCCTTACCATCAGAGTACTGTGCCTGTGGCAGACAGGGAGTCATTTTCGCTGAAGCTGATCTCCGGAATATTGCAGGCGTAAACCCTCATTGGTGTCTCTGTTAGAGCAACTCCACTCAATGCGCTACTTTTATTTCTGTTTTATTTTATAAAAAAGTTCTTCTACTTGATTGGCTTCTAAAGCTGGCTTTACAAAATCATAATCACCAACAGAAATGCCACCTGATAAAATGAGTAGATCTGAGTTTGCTATAGCATTGCTAATTGCAGCAGTCGTTTTCGCTAAATTATCTGGCAAGAATACACTTTCAGCAACTATCCCTAAATTGCTCAATGCAGCTTGAAGCATGATTGTGTTTGATTCGTAAACCTGGCCTTTTTGCAAGGAGTTTCCTGCCTTAATTAATTCATCACCAGTCGCCAAAATGGTTACACGAGGCTTTTTATGAACCAAAACAGTGATAATCCCCAATGACGCTAAGAAACCAATTGTAGCGGGAGTAATTTGTT
>JAVCKV010009729.1:0-17619 GCA_032274145.1 Herpochondria borealis | reverse complement strand
GATACAGCTCTGGCGCTTCGGCATAGCGCATATTAGTAATCACCAATACCATTTGCGGATGCTCGGCAAACCGGTCAGCCATTTTCTCTAAACCCAGCCGAACATCTTCCATGCTGATTTCCTTGGTGGCCACCAGCAGCGGAATTTGTGGGTATTCATCGTGCATTGCCCGCAACACATGCGACAACACCGCCGCATCCCCCATGCCTGCGTCAAAGACACGAAGCGCTGGCGGCTGAGGCACAAGCTTTACTAACTCTTCATTGATACGCTGTGCGATACACCACTTTTCATTGGTAGTAGTGACAAACAATAAATATTTTTCACGGCTATCAAAAAACCGGACTGGCTGATCGTTATTTGACTTGCTCTTCGATGTCACTGCTCAAAGCCCCGGGCCGCTGAATTTAGAATGATAACTATAGTCCATTCTTCAACCAAAGCATGATCATTCGCCACCCGGAGCAATGCACGGTAGGATACCAGTATGCTGAATTTTTTTGAAAAACTAACCGATCCGTTCCCGCAGTCAAAACCAGTCACCCCACCGCACAATTTGCTGGCATTTGTATTCCACTACAGCAAAGATATGAAGTGGCCGCTGCTGGCACTGGCTATACTCACTGCCGCTATGGCGGTCCTTGAAGTCATGTTGTTCGGCTTTCTAGGACAGCTGGTCGACTGGCTGACGATACGCGACCCCAAAACGTTATTAGCGCAAGAAAGCACCACCCTGATATGGATGAGCATCGTTCTACTGGTGTTACTGCCAGCGCTCACTCTGCTACACACGCTGATCAGTCACCAGACGCTTCTGGGGAATTTCCCTATGGCGATCCGCTGGAATGCTCATCGTTACTTATTGGGCCAGAGCATCTCGTTTTTTCAAAATGATTTTGCCGGACGTATTGCCACCAAGGTGATGCAGACATCTCTGTCCGTACGCGAAGCGGTACTAAAAATTGCAGATGTTTTTGTGTACGTGTTTGTCTACTTTGCGTCAATGCTGGGCATCATTTTGAAATCAAGTGCCTTGTTGATGCTACCTCTGTTTATCTGGTTATGTCTTTATATCCTTACGCAGATTTATTTTATTCCCCGCCTGAAAAAAGTATCAACTTTGCAAGCTGATGCACGCTCGACAATGACCGGCAGCATAGTAGATAGCTATACCAATATTTCGACCATCAAGTTGTTTGCCCACACCCAACGCGAAGAACTTTATGCAAAGCAAGGAATGACCGGATTTATGGATACGGTGTACTCACAAATGCGATTGTCCACTGGTCTTGAACTATGCGTGAGCACATTAAATTACCTGTTGATCTTTAGTATTTCGGCCACTGCCATTGTGCTCTGGATGGACAACAGCATTAGTATCGGCGCCATCGCGATCGCCATCGCGCTGGCCCTGCGCTTGAATGGCATGTCTCACTGGATCATGTGGGAACTCAGTGCCTTGTTTGAGCATATCGGCACCGCTGCTGATGGCAGAAACACGCTATCTACGGCTCAGGCTGTGACAGACTCAGCAACGGCAAAACCACTGGAGGTAAAAGCCGGCGGTATTACATTTAAATCTGTTGGCTTCAACTATGGGGGCAAAGAACGTGTTATCACCGACCTTAACCTACACATTAAACCGGGAGAAAAAGTGGGCCTGGTCGGCCGCTCCGGAGCAGGAAAGTCGACCCTAGTAAATCTGCTACTCCGGTTTCACGACGTTGAATCTGGCAGTGTACTGATTGATGGGCAAAACATCGCTGATGTCACCCAAGATAGCTTGCGCTCTCACATTGGGGTGATCACACAGGATACTTCATTACTACACCGAACAGTCCGCGAGAATATTCTCTACGGTGACCCCGACGCCAGCGAAAACGCGCTACTGCAAGCTACTCGCAAGGCACAGGCACATGATTTTATTTTAAAACTCAGTGACCACCGTGGTGGCACCGGTTATAACGCTCAGGTCGGTGAACGCGGCGTGAAACTTTCCGGCGGCCAAAGGCAGCGAATCGCCATTGCCAGAGTGTTACTAAAAAACTCCCCGATACTGGTGATGGATGAAGCAACTTCAGCACTCGATTCAGAGGTTGAGGCAGCGATACAGCAAAGCCTGTTCGCACTCATGAAAAACAAAACAGTCATTGCTATCGCACACCGCCTGTCAACGATCGCGGCCATGGATCGCTTGATCGTGATGGATGAAGGGAAGATTGTCGAGCAAGGAACCCATCAACAGCTCATTGGCTCCGGCGGTATTTACGCTACCCTATGGGAGCGCCAGACCAGCGGCTTTCTGGGTGCTGCACAGACCAACGACTGAGTGCCGAAATTACCTTTTCAATTACTGAGTTTGTAACAGATGAACAAACGGCAGGTCTGCTGGCGACCAATCGACCGACAGCAGATCCTCAGCCTCAAGCCAAAGCATTTTGTCGTGATCGATCATTGCTATATCACCGGTCCAGTTCATCACGATAAACGCATGCAAATTGATTATCACCGACCCTGTGTGGTGTTTGTTTACGCCCAGTAAGTTTCCCACGGCGATTGTCAAATCCAGCTCTTCTTTGATTTCTCTGACCAGGCATTCACTCATTGACTCGCCTGCCTCGCGCTTGCCCCCGGGGAACTCCCATTGACCGTGCATGGAACCTCCTTTTCTACGCATAGCAAGCGTTTGTTTTGCTGTTGTCGGGCTGGCTTGTCTTTGGATCACTGCAGCGGCAACATCCAACTCGCCCGGCACATTGGGATTAGTCACGCAATCGAAAACCGTACACTGACATCAGACTCTATTTGTTAGTCGAGCTCATCCAGCAGATCGAGTTCGTCTGGCTGTATTCTTTCGTCAAGTAAATCAAGCTCATCTAAGAGATCAAGTTCATCCGCGCCCTCGGGAGCCGCTGGCTGGTAGTCAATTTTGTCACAGTCTTCGACCTGGCAACGGCGGTAAGCCAAATAAGCTTCACGGGTAAAAATATACGGATCAATCGCAGCCTCTTTGATCAAGTCAGATTTACCTAGCATTTTTTCTCTTTGATTGATCAAGTTCAACGCCAATAATTCGGTGACGGCGTCCTGTCCCATTGCCACATCACTGACCCCTCCCAGAGCTTCCGCCTGCAGATAGGTATCCATCGCGGTACCAACCGCGCTTCGGACGGTACGCGGCCCAAGCACCGGAAGCACTAGGTAAGGCCCTTCGGGTATTCCCCAAACACCGAACGTCTGTCCGAAGTCTTCATTATTTTTCTCAATATTCATCATTGACGCAACGTCGACAAAGCCGCCCAAGCCTGCCACCGTATTGATAGTCAACCGAGAGGTGTCCCATAACGCTTGCTCTACTTTTCCTTGTAAAGCATTGTTTGCTACCACACCAATATCGCCAATATTGCTGAAAAAATTACTGACGCCCATTCGCACCAGAGCAGGTGTATATTCGCGGTAATGTTCCGCCAAAGGACGCAATGCATTTTCATCAAGGGAACTGTTGAACTGAAACATCAGCCGGTTATATTTTTCAAACGGATCATGCGCTGAAACATAGCTGTCAGATTCCTGATCACCTGACCCTTCGATGAACTCAGCAAACTTGGACTCAATAGACATGGCGATCGCAGTCGTGGCGACCGACATTAGCATTTGAAAAGCGGTGGTCTGCTGCGGTTCTGTAAGCAATAATTCGCTACTTAATGCTGGCGTGACGCCTTGTATCTCGCGCTCAGTCTCAGCCGCCGAAGCTGACGCCACACTGACTGCGAGTATCACACTTGTGAGCAACTGTTTCATTTTCAAAGACTCTTTCAACACCAGACTTCACTTATAGTATGAACTGACCGCTGCTAAAACAAGCCAGCTCGCCCTCATTCGGGCTTTTGTTCACAATGCAGATCAAGGCATTCACCATGGCAATCCCTTTTACGCTCAAAACCCCGGAAAAGTTTTCTGCCGTTGTCACACGACTGCCCTACACCATCGATTGCGCCTATGCTTACGCCGTCACTGGCACCGAAGCCCCAACAACTCAAACGCACAGTTGGTCTATGTCTAAACCACAAAGTGAAGATAATATCGGCATAGAAAGCTCACTTGAAGACCTGCGTACTTCGTACGACTGCCCGTACCGTGGACCCAACTTTCGGCCACTCAGCCGTGCATCTTTCGCATTGACGACAACAACACCTCGCAGGCAATTGACGTCGATCACGGCAACTATACCCTCTACCTCCTTAACGAGCCCGACGGTGCCATCGCTGGTAACAACAATGCATTCGTATGTAATTTCATTCACCGTAAACGCAACACGCAATTAGTCAATCTGACCCGAGAGACGCAGAAGAACCTCCCGCAAACCTATGAAGATACATGAGCTATGGCACCGCTGTTGCAGCACCAAGGGTGCCCCCTTATACTGAATTTCAGTAATTACTGAAAGTACTGAATATCATGGAACTAAGTAGCCCGATTCAGGCATTTGTTCTCCACTTTGGAGAAATGGGGAGCCGCTGGGGAATCAACCGCACCGTCGGTCAAATATACGCACTCCTTTATCTCAGCGACAAACCCCTGAATGCTGAGGAAATCACAGACACACTGGGGGTTTCAAGAAGTAACGTCAGCATGGGGCTGAAAGAGTTGCAGTCATGGCGATTGGTCAGGTCCCAACATCTGCCGGGCGATCGTAGAGACTATTTCTCGACACCTGAAGACATCCTGGAAATAGCGCTAACGCTTGTTGAAGAGCGTCGAAAGCGTGAGCTTGACCCCACTCTTACTTTGTTGCGCCAAACCCTGATGGAGCCAGCGACTGATGAGGCAGAAAAACACGCCCACGAGCGAATGCAGCAGATGTGCGATCTAATGGAGCAGGTATCTGACTGGTCTCATGATCTGCAAAAACTAAAGCCCAAAGAATTGCAGCGATTGTTAATGCTGGGCAGCGCCGTGCCTAAGCTTCTACAAATGAAAGATAAGTTCTCCGTAGTCGGCAAAAAAAATAAGGAATGACCAGCAACCCTGTTTTGGTGCAGAACTCTGAAGCACGCTGCCTTCCACTTCAAATGACAAAAAAAACAACAGCCGCAACGCGTAGTTATTTTGGCAAGACACCAATCAATAATAATCTGACGGAAACACTATAAATGAGCAACAAAGATTCAACCCCGAAAGGGACCGGTTTATTAAACGTGGTTAAAAGCGCTGGCGCTGCAGCATTCGGCATTCAGTCACAAGCCAACCGCCACCGGGATTTTGAAACCGGCAAACCTATTCATTTTATCATCGCAGGTGTTGTGACAACTCTGCTATTTTTATTTGGCGTTGGCTTGTTTGTCAAAATAATGATCGCGACAAACACCTGATCGCACTACTTTTGACACTACTGATGCTACGCACCCAACCCTTCCGGTCATTCACAGCTCCGGAGAGGTCATAAACTGTCACATATTGCATTCCTCCGACTTTCCTCCCTTCCGATAGTAAAGAAAATCCGCGCATAACCGTTAGCCACTAAACAGTCTCTTAACTTTCCATGATAATCGGTTGAATCGTATGCGTTTACTATCCCTTGCGATATTGGGTTTTCTACTGGGTGCGGTCTACTGGGTAGGCGCCACCGTCTACTCAGATCGTATTGAACAAGATATCACCGAGCGCTCTACTGCAGCGCTGTCTGAATATCAACCTGACGTTTCGTTATCCGTCGACGGCCGCGACGTTACTATAGTCGGCGCAGCTGAATCCGACGAGCAGCGGCAACAAATCAGAGCAGCGGCTAACTCGGTGTGGGGGGTCCGTAAAACGGACGACCTGCTCGACATCAAGCCAAAGGCCGTTGTTACGCCTTTCGACTTTAACGCTGACTACGAAAATCAGCGACTGCACATGTCTGGCACCGTCGACACTGACGACACCGTTGCCATGATCACCAATATCCCACAGGCTTTACCACCAAGCACACTGATCAGTACCGGCGTAATCGGCACGGGTGCTGCACTGTTAACCCGCAGCCCGGAAAAAGTCGAAACTGGAATCGCCGCATTAACGCAGTTAAATCGTGGTGACCTGAAGATCACAGATGAAGATTTTATTCTGAACGGTACCGTCAGCGACGAGGAACGACGTAATGCCATTGAAAAGTTGATTGCGACTCGTCAAGCAGTGTTGGAACCCTTAAACGTGAAACTAAATATAGATGTTGATCCGTACATCGGTATCACACAGGCCTGCCGTGACGCGATGACAGTAGCAATGAAAGATAGCGTCATTAACTACAAGGTAGATTTCTCTAACATTGAGCCACGCTACAACGCCAAGCTAGATCAAATAGTCGATGTTGTTAACGGTGTGTGTGCAGGCCAGGTAACGCAGGTTCTTGTTGAAAGCCATGCAGATGTTACCGGCGGCGAAGGTTATAACCAAGGCTTGAGCGAACGACGTGCCAGCACAGTAAATCAGTATTTGACCGAGCGCGGAATTGCCACGAATCAGATTGCAGCATTTGGTTACGGTGAATTCCGACCCGTCGCAAGCAACGAAACTATCGAAGGTCGGGCACTGAACCGCCGCACTGAAATTCACCTCTCGATAGAAAACGTCCAAATTTCCACAAACTCAGAAGAATAACCACAGCCTACCAACGGAGCAACCCGCCATGTTTTATCTCATTACTCAGCTGCTGCTACTGCTTGCAATAGCATCGCTGCTTAGCGGCGCGATCGGCTGGATATGTCGCCGATTTTTCACAGAACAAGCGCATCAGGATCAGATTCGCGACCACAAACGTGCAGGGCGACAGCACTTAGCAGAGATCGATGATCTGCGTCGCGAACTTACTGACCGGAATACCCAGGTAGCAGGCCTCAATTCCAAGCTTCACTACAACAAAGAAGCGATGGATCAGGCAGAGGCTCAACGCTCTTCCCTGCTGGGAGACATTGATGCATTGCACGGCCTTGAAGATCAGTTACGCTCTGTTGATGACGAACGCGCAAGACTGGATCAGCATCTGGCAGATGCAGAGGCTGAGTTAGAGCATTCAAGTCGTGCGTACGCCGATAACGAAGCCGCTCTGAAGCAGGCAATAGCCGAAAGAGAGCAACAGCTTACTAAAGCCTTAAACGCCAACGACAGCAAAGAAAAGCAAATTCAAGCCTCTGCGATTACGGCTGCAGAGCACGAAGAGAAGCTTAGAGCTGCTGCCAGCGTCAACAGTAATCTTGAAGACATCATTGCCAGCTTGAATGATGACATCAAGGCTAAGACCTCAGAACGTGAGAAAGCGGCTCAGCAGCACGCAATGCTGACCGCTGATCTCGGTCGACTTGAACATAAACTGGCCCAGTCAGAACAAGCCAGCGATGCAAAGATCAACGATCTCGAAAAATCCCTGCGCGCTGAGAAAGATAGTGTTGCTGCTGCCGGTCAGGCAATTGCAGCCGGTGAAGAAAAATTAAAATCGCTTAACGCTCTGCTGGCAGAGAGAACTCAAGAACGCAGCAAGCTGGAAAAGCAAAGCAATGACCAACAGCAGGAAATTGCAGCACTGCAGCGCGAAATAGCCAAAGCACAGAAGTCTGCTGCTGAGGCACAAATCGCTAGCCAGAAAACAGTCGCTGACCTTGAGCACCAGCTTGATAAGCAGAAAACAGTCGCAGCACACGCAGATCGCCAGGTAGCTAGCGAAACGCAAGCTAAAGGGCAACTGCAAAAAGAACTGGACAGACTGCATGCTGACCTGAGAGGTGCAAAATCTCAAAATGAATCACAAGGTGTAGCAGCAGCACAGTTTCTGGATAAGCAAAAGCTGGCAACAGCAGCCGCCGATCAACACCTTGCAGAGCTGAAGCGTGAACATGCTGAACTTAAGAAAACAGCAGACACACGCCTCAAAGACTTGCATAGCAGTGAAACTGAGGCCGCTAAACTGGCCGAGAAAATTGCTGCCGCTCAGGCAAAAATTGCTGACCTCGAAAACAGCATCGCTCAGCAAGGCAAGAACGCCGATACCGCAGAACAACAACTACGACGCGAAATCGAGCAACAAGCCAAAGCGATAACCGCGCAACAAGCTGAACTTCGTGATAACGCTACTCAGGCACTTGATCTGCGCAATGGTCTTGCCGAATACAAATCAAACGAAGCCGAGCTTCGGGCCATGATCGAGAAGCTGCAGGTACTGCTTAAAGAAGAGCGACGTCTGGCAGGCCAAAGCCTACTTTCAAGAATCAAAGAACTTGAAGCGATGCTTGAAGCAGAACGACGTAAGGCTGATGAAATGCATACGGTACCTGAAGTCCGCGAAGTTAGCTTGTCTTCAAAGTCCACAATGCACACGACAGCGGCCAACGCATCAACGGTTTCCGTTAAAAAAACCGGCACCAATAACAAGTAAGGGCCCACTTACTTGCTTTAAACTAAAAACGCCGCTTATCTAGCGGCGTTTTTATTTTTTATCCATCACTTTAATTGCCCTGTAAATCCCTTGAGCACCTTTTGAGTTGGGATCAAGTATTCTGGGATCATTCGTTTCGCGACCGGCCGTAATAGGCACCAGCTGCCAACTCTTCCAATCTTCCTGAACTTCCCCGGATTGCTGATCGTCAGTTTTGATCGCACACAACGTTTGCTGCAAGCGTCGATACTGATCGACATTAGTTAATTGCTTATTTTTCAATCGGTTCAAAAAAGCGCCGCTCATGGCGTCAACCTCGTGCAAGTGTTTGCTGGTCTCGTCACCGCAGTATACCGAAATCAATCGTACAGAATCGACACACATACAACTAATCGCCTTGATGATCGCCGGTTTGGTACAAACGCCATAAAAAGATCTTTTCATTCTCCTACTCACTTCTCAAGATCAGCTTTGTGCTCAAGAAACAGGCTGTGGATGCCTATGTGTTCAACACATCGCAGATACAGTTCCGCTAGGGTGTCTTCCGTTAGGCTAACTGCCAGAATGGAAGAACATGAAACTATCAAGCGCAACCCCAATACTCGCGGCCATCCTCCCATTGCTTTTCACTGCATCAGTCTCCGCCAGTGAATGCAACGATAACGCGCCACTTGCAGACCCCGACAATATCGAGAACGGTTACTTCAATCTAGACGGCCACTCAATCACAGCAAGTGACCGCACGCGCCTGGAAAAGCTTGCCGGCACGTTGCGAGGGCATTGGCGCGGTATTGAATTGGCGAAAACGTGTGTAGGGCATTTTAGTGCACCAGAGCCAGATTTGCAGCACTACGAGGTGCGTGCAGAAATCGCTAGACAGGACACAGGCTCGATCAGAATCAGGGCAGAAAAAGAACGGCAATCCGATCGTGTGTTTAAGCTGGACACACTCTTCATTAGCCCTGAAATCGATACGGAATACGGGCGCAAGCAAGGCTGGCACACACTGGACTTCATTGACGATAACACAGTGATTTTCTCTGAGAAATTCAGAGTGGCTACTGCGCTCGGCAATAGCCGCTTCTTACACGAGGTGAAGAAAATTGAACTACGCGGCAACAAGCTTACCGTAGACCGTAAACTCTATGTAAACGGATACTTTGTAGAACAAAACGGCTGGATCCTGCAACGCTAAAACCGCACTGGAAGCCTACCGACTATTCGATTTCGGCTATTTCCAACAAAGAGCCATGGACATAGCCGGTCGTGCCAAGACCATCGTTGGTGGCAACCTGAAACCATTTGCCACTTTTATCAAACACCGTGATGGTCTGCCCCTTATCCAGCATCTTTACAATCGGCGCATCTGTTGAGGGTTGGGATCTAAGGTTAGTTCGCTCTGCCCTGATAGAATAAACGGGCAATACCGTCACTGCTCGTGATCCGTCAGTTTTCTCTGGCACCGCATTACCAGCTACTGCGCTAACCACTGGCAATGGGATGGTCCGACTAAGTTCAGATTTTTCATAGGCCCGAATTACTGTTGGCATTTTCTCTCTGACAGGGGTGTCGACCACAAGTTGCCCGGAAGACTCGCTGGCTACTCGCTCTTTCTTATTTCCCGCCTTCGCACCGGCGCTGGCCTCAATCAGGGACGGCGCGTCCTCGTCGGTTGTTTCACGAATCGCCACGGTTTCTGCAACCAATGCCGACTGCCGCTTCAACTTCTGATCACGGCGTAAGTTATCCTGCTTGAGGCTGTAAAGATTGAATATATGACGCGGCGGCTGCTGCCCCTCATAATCAGCGCTCTGAATGATTTCCTCTGGCGTCAGCTCAGGAAAACTGCCGAGAATCAACACAACACTTAGACATAGCACTCCAATCGTAGCTAGCGCAGCAACCACGATTTGCTTTGCGCTTGATTCACGCTCTCTGCGAGGGGCTTCCACCATATCGGCGTAGCCAACATCTTCTCCGTAAAAACGGCGATCAGAACTCGGCACTATATTTAAACCTCAGTTTTTCTGGTTTTTTTAATTTAAGGTATCGTTTATTTAACACATCATAGTCAATTATATGACCAAACAACACAGTTCTATCGTTACGATAAGCCTTGAAGCATTTCACCGCCGATGCTTGACAAAAAATCACTACATAATGTGTATTTTAGTCCTGATAACAACTATCGTCGGCAACGCCAATTTAGTGCCCAACCCCCACACACAACCCACATGCGCGACCCGCTGACCAAAAGCCCCGTCAAAACAATCTACAGAATCAATATTATCGGTGATAAAAATTCAATAAAACCAATAATATACCAATGTACTTCTGCGCATTCCAAACGCGACCTCCGGTATTATTAATAGTAGCCAGTTGCACACACATAAGCTAAATTCATAGACTACGGTGGCCTTCTACCACCAGTCTCGGACGTGAGAACACTAAAAGGCATGCTGGGGAATAACTGCGGAATGACACATGCCAGACATCATTGATGTACTAAAAGAGGTTCCCATCTTCTCCACGCTCGACAACGAAGCGCTGGATCAACTCGCGTCAAAAAGTCGTCGACACATCTTCAGAAAAAACACCATCCTGATGCCCGAAGGAGAAACCGGAGAATGCCTTTACCTCATCGAGACTGGCACAGTAAAGGTTTTTGTGGGAGATGAAGACGGCCGCGAACTGGTCCTCTACCAGGAAGGACCAGGCACCTGTATTGGCGATATTTCACTGCTGGATGACGCACCCCGCTCAGCCTCAGTGGTCACCCTGGAAAAAACCACTGCTTGGTCGATTTCGAAACACGATTTTCTCGACTGTATACAGAGCAACCCAGCCATGTCCCTCGGTATTATCAGAACTCTGACGCGCCGCCTGCGCGACGCCACCGGCGGAAGCCGCAGCCTGGCAATGGACAATGTCTACCGACGGCTTGCCGACAAAATGATTGAATTATCAACCGAGAATGACGCTGGCGAGAAAATACTCCAAAGAAAGTATTCGCATCAAGATCTCGGCAACATGATCGGCGCATCTCGCGAAATGGTTGGCAAAGTGATGGCTGAACTCCTGAGCGGTGAATACATTGAACTGCGCGATAAACGGATAGTGATTAAAAGAAACTTGCCACATAACCGCTAACCCGAAATAACTGCTGAGCATCATACTCTTCGCTGTACGCTGTGCTCATGTAGACTATCGCTTCGTCAATGAAGAGCATCACCATGAGTAACGAGTGGAGCCCCAGTCAACGCTATCCAGATCCGTCTGTGATCGCCGTTGAGCCAGAATTTGAACAATATAAACTGCCACTGGCAAAAATAGAACGCCTGGCGACAGGACTTCGCTGGAGTGAAGGCCCGGTATGGTTCGGCGACAGCCGCACACTATTATGGAGCGATGTACCTGGCAATTGTATGTACCGCTACGACGAGCAAACTGACCTGGTGACCGAGTATCGAAAACCGTCTGCCAATGCAAACGGAAACACTCGGGACCGACAAGGGCGATTGCTTACCTGCGAACATCTCAGCCGCAGCGTCACACGCACCGAGTACGACGGCAGCATCACCACGATCGCCAGCGAATACGACGGAAAACCGCTCAACTCGCCAAACGATATCGTCTGCAAATCAGACGGCTCTGTCTGGTTTACCGACCCGAGTTTCGGCATCCATGGTTACTACGAAGGGCAGAAATCACAACCACAACTGCCAACCAATGTTTACCGGCTAGATCCTGATGGCACGATCAGCCTTGTCGCTGAGGGTATTCAGCAACCTAACGGCCTAGCATTTTCACCGGATGAATCAGTGCTCTACGTTGTCGAGTCGCGTAGCGAACCCCGCAACATTCTTGCTTTCGACATTCTTGAAAACCAAACACTGACCAATCAGCGCGTTCTGATTGACGCCGGCCCAAAGGGCACACCAGATGGCTTCAGGGTAGACATTCACGGCAATCTTTGGTGTGGATGGGGAATGGGAGAGGCATCGCTGGATGGCGTACATATATTTAATCCCAGCGGACTCCTGATAGGCCGAATAGAACTACCTGAACGATGTGCCAATATTTGCTTTGGCGGCCTACATCGAAATCGACTTTTTATGGCTGCCAGCACATCAGTCTATTCTCTGTATGTGAATACACAAGGAATTGCAGGTGCATAAATGATGTTAAAAACTACCACTACTGATGGTGTGTTGAAGCAGCGACGCCAATCTCACCCCATCAATAACTTTACGCGCTTAATTTAATGGATATCGAGTTACAGGATCTATTCCTTAACAACACCCCGCTACTGGATGTACGCGCACCAATTGAGTACCAGAAGGGCGCATTGCCAACAGCGGTTAACATTCCCCTGCTAAATGACAATCAAAGACATGAGATAGGCATTTGTTATAAAGAGCACGGACAAAAAAAAGCCATACAACTGGGCTTGCAAATATTCACCCCCGAAAAACGCGCACAACGTTTAAGCCAATGGAGCGCATTTATCAGGCAAAACCCGAGGGGATTTCTCTACTGCTTCCGAGGCGGGTTACGGTCAAAAATATGCCGCGAATGGCTGACAGAATCGGGCATCGATTATCCAATGATAGAAGGTGGTTATAAGCTAATAAGAACCACTCTCATAGAACAACTAGAGACTAACTCTAAACAACTGCCATTCATCATTCTTGGTGGCAGGACCGGCAGCGGCAAAACCAAGCTACTTCATCGGTTATCCAGCCACATTGACCTAGAGGGCTTAGCATCACATCGCGGCTCAAGTTTTGGAGCACTTTTAAAAGAGCAGCCCAGCAATATTGATTTTGAAAACGCTCTGTCCATTGAGATGATTAAACATCGATTCAAGCAGTCGCAAACCATATTTCTAGAAGATGAAGGGCGCTTGATAGGTCGAGTCTGCATACCACAATCACTACGCACACGCATGATGACACTGCCCGTGGTTGATCTAGTTGAAACTCTGGATCATCGAATCGCAGTTGCCGAAGCAGATTATATTACCGACTTACTCAGGCGCTACCAAGCCATACACGGCGATGAGACCGGCTTTGATTTGTTTGCAAACCATCACCAAAATGCACTGCATAGGATTCGCAAGAGATTTGGCAGTGAGAGGGTTGAAAAGACCCTTAAATACTTCAATGACGCACTTGACCATTACAAAAAAGATCCGCACGCACATTACTTTCACCCATACATCACAGCATTATTGACCGAATACTATGATCCAATGTATGACTACCAATTCTCTAAAAAAGACCGCAAGGTACTTTTCAAGGGTGACACGGAAGCAGTTTTAGCATGGGCGGACACCCTCTTAGATTAAAGTACTAAACAATATCCAGGACACGCCACGTTAATCCGCCAGTTAAAAAAACTAAAATTCAAATAGGCCCCACCTGAAAAATAGTTCACTTGGTACAGTATCATGTAATAAAGCTCCTTCTCTCTACTAGCCTTCCAAGAGCACCAACAATAGGGCTGGTGCGACAACCAGTTTGCTTGGAGCTTCCATTGAAATTAAAAAATAATACAGCAAGAGTTATTGCTAGTTCAGAGACTAATTCTTCATCTCTCTCACCTAAAACTTCCGCACAGACACAAACGTCCAAAACCGTTACAGGCGCCGCCAACCAATCCCCCGCTCTAAAGCATCACACCCAGGCGTCCAAAACCGTTACTGGCGCTGCTAACCAATCTCCCGCTCTCAAGCGTCACACCCAAGCGTCCAAAACCGTTACCGGTGCTGCTAACCAATCTCCCGCTCTCAAGCGTCACACCCAGGTGTCCAAAACTGTAACTGGCGCTGCCAACCAATCGCCCGCTCTCAAGCATCGCACCCAAGCGTCCAAAACCGTAACTGGTGCTGCTAATCAATCTCCCGCCCTCAAGCGTCACACCCAAGCGTCCAAAACTGTGACAGGTGCGGCCAACCAATCTCCCGCTCTGAAACAGCACACTCAAGCGTCCAAAACCGTTACAGGCGCAGCCAATCAAGCCCCCGTCGTGAAGCGACACTTACAACAATCAAATTAATGTGACCTGCTAATCAGGAAGAATAATGGCTAAAAAAATTGAAGGTAAAACTACATCAAGGGAATTCATTTCCGAAAACAGGGTAAGTGATCCACTGGTTACCTTCTACACAGCCTATCCTGACTCGCTTCCCGCCATGAGTGCCGATCGCTCGGCACTCGGCACTATTCCTACCCAGGCCTATCAATATTGTGAAGCCTTGACAACGGCCTCAGCATTTGGCTGGTATGCATTTCCAGCCGCAAGCGTCACACTCTATTTCGATGGAGTAGATATTTACCAAATGGACGATCGCGGAAAAACCCGCATCGTAGTTGAACAGCTTTCTGGTATGGATCAATGGTGGAATAACCACTGCCCCAGTCATTTACACGATATGGCACCACCCTTTCTTACCAGCCTTGGCATACCGGGGTATCTACAGGTTTGGTCTGGCTTACTTGTTAAATCTCGCAAAAACTGGAGCACTTTGATAAGGCCTATTGCTAACCTGCCCAACTCTAATCAATATTTTTGTTTTGAAGGGATCATTGAAACAGACAGCTATGCACCAGCACCGCTTTTCATCAATCTTAAACTTCAAGCAACTCACACTCCGATAGAACTCTCTGCAACACAACCACTATTTCAGGTTCAGCCAATTCACCGAGAATGCTATAGAGCAAAGAATCTATCGACCGCCTGTCACAACAACATTTCTATCGGAATGGACAGTATCGATTGGAAAGGTTACGCAAACACTGTCAGAAAAAGTGACTCAACCGTCGACGAACATAAAACGGGGCAATATGCCATCAAAGCACGAAAAAGAGCTAAAAAGACAGCGTTAGAGAGCGGTTAGGCCGTGAACGCTTAACCCTCTAAACTTGCTACCCACTTGGTACACCAGCAAGTTCGAGCCGTTCGGCGATTTTTCTTCCAGTACTATAACCAGCGTTCGGTGACCGCTGGCGATAACTCCCTGTGGTGAAGCCCGGATCAATTGACAAAAGCTTACGCGCATTGGTCCGCGCTTCACTCACTTTACCCAAATCAATTTTTATTGCGACCAAGGTTCGCAAGTTAGAAGTATGTACCGGGTTCAACCGATAGGCGCACTCAGCATGCTGCTCAGCAAGTGCACAATCACCAGCCGAATAATATGCTGCTGCCGCACAGGTGTGGAATAAGCTTAACTCTGGATCAAAAGGGGAAAGCTTCAGTGCTTTTTTTGAGTACTCTATCGCCATACCTGCCTTGCCTTTATAAGACAGAGCCGCAGCCTTCAGCGCCATTAACAAAGGAGAGTTTGGGTTGTATCGCTCCGCAGCTTCATACAGTTCCAAACCTTTTTCCGGATCCTGATTAAATTGTGTTTCCACCAACCCCATAACAGTCAGCGCTAGCGAATGACATGGATCAGTTTCCAAGGCAAGATGCAGATGCGCTAATGCAATGCTTTTCTCTTTTTTGTCACCACCACGAAGCCAGCCACCGCCACGATTTATTTTTAAAACATACCATTGAGCCAACAACGCATTTACTGTCGTGTGCCTTGGGTGTCGTTCGAGAATTTGCTCAAATTGCACCTTTACATGATGAAATCTCAGATCAATTTCACTATGCATATCCCGAATTCCTGCAATCAGTTTAGTATGCAAATTCAAGGACTCGAGAGGCTCATTAAATGCCCGGCGGATCTCCTGATCCAATACCACTCGGGCAGTCTGACCAATTAGCGCATCAACTACCTCAGCCTCTGATGACAACAAACTGCCAACCGTGCTGTGAATCACATCAGCCCAAACAACCTCAAGACTGGCGCGATCAGCTATTTCTACAAAAATGGACAATCGGCCACCACGACTCTGGTAGCTACCAGAAACAACGTAGTCGCAGTCAAGGCCCTTCGCGACAGTAAAAACATCGCTAACCGCATCTCTGAACCGTGTGGTACTCAACCAGGATATAACATTGAGCCGCGGCGATTTAGACAAGCCAGCAATCAAACCAGACGCTAAAATTTCACCGATAACCATTTCGCGATCAGCGCCACCCCCTTTGTACCGGAAAGGTATAACAGCAACGGACGGGCTCAGCCTCTCAACTCCCGAACGTCGGTAGTGATTTTCGGCCTGACTAAGAGTAGAAGACTCACCACCCTCAACGCTTACTATTCCAGAAACCTGTTCGACCCCTCCTCCAGCGATACTGGTAAAGGCAGCAATATAATTACCCGCCGGCACATCGATGCGAATTTCGTCAACAGATCCCGTAGTTGCATAATAACTTTTCAGCGCACCACGCACCAGACGAGCAATATTTCGAACGTAGGGATCCCCGGGATCAAATTCGGGACCTTTACCGAAAACCTCTACCGCAATATTGTATGAACGTATAGTTGCCGGATTATGGGCCAGCGTCTGCTCGACCACATAAGACAAAAATCGGCCCAACCGGTTTGAGTTCTTGAACTGCCGTGACTTGAGTATCCGCTCTAGCTGCGCGGAGACCTGCTCGCACCAAGCGCTTGTCTGTTGCAATTGATTCTCCACCCATCAGTTTAGGGAACAACATATGCCAACGACTTACTACTGGGATCAAGGGCGATATTCCTTCCCCCGACACCATCTAAGCACCGCTATAACTCTAGCACACAGTTTGCTATCCCGAACGAGACACAAATAACGTTTGCCAAGGAACAATGCTGAAACGGCTGCATTAAGTGAGGGATTTTAAAAAGCAGGCGGGAGTTTGACTCAACCGCCGCTATTAGATGCATTAGGAAATGGTACGCCCGGAAGGATTCGAACCCTCAACCTATGGATTTGGAGTCCACCGCTCTACCAATTCGAGCTACTACCCTACACAAAAACTATTCAACTATATCCGTCACAACACCCGCACCAACTGTACGACCACCTTCACGAATTGCGAAGCGAAGCTCTTTTTCCATTGCGATTGGAGCAATTAGCTCAACATCCATCTCAACACGATCTCCAGGCATAACCATTTCTACACCCTCTTTAAGAGTCACAACACCTGTAATATCAGTTGTTCTGAAGTAGAATTGTGGTCTGTAACCTTTAAAGAATGGAGTATGACGTCCACCTTCGTCTTGAGTTAAGATATAAGCTTCTGCTTTAAATGTTTTATGTGGCTTAATTGAACCAGGG
>JAVCKV010009618.1:0-26396 GCA_032274145.1 Herpochondria borealis | reverse complement strand
CGTACAGTGTATCTCGTGATTCGATTTCATGTTTCTCATCCCAGCGCATAACGTAAAGCCACAAGGCGGGAGTGTTCAATCTACACGCGCCTCTATATTCCCTACAGTACGTCATATGCGCCAGTTTCTGCTACTATCTTCAGCGCGAGATACTTCTCAGGAAATGGTTCTAAATAAAGGCAAATGCCGTCATCATGAGGCTTGTTCTCCTTTCCCATGACCCGGGGATCTGACGCAGAGAGACTTCCTCTACAGCGATGTCGCCCCGCGAAGGTGTCCTCTAGCAGCGGGCTCATCATCTGGTGTGATCCAAATTGTATGCCCCCCTTGAACTTTCGGTGTAGCTGTCTAGTCGCTGGTGCGCTTTCCATATAGCTTGATATCCATCACAACATCAGGTTGATAGGCTCTGTTAGGGTTGCAATAGATGTTCTTGAACCGTTGAAACTCTTCAAAGGCATCGGGCACGGGTGGGATTGGACCTACACCTTGACAGCTGGTATTGGCCCCCAAGGCTGTGTAGGCAAGCTTGGCTGGGATCTCGACACGACGAATGCCTCCTGGTCGCATTGGAGGAATGTCTCCAGACCCAGTAATGGCTTGCTCCAACCCTGCAATGGTGGATCCATCTCCAAGCTTCCATCTGTATGGGGCTCCCGTGCCGGCAGTCGAGTAAATTTTGGCACCATATCTTGCGCCTGTAGTGGACAAGACATAGTCAATGCTGACTGTCGATCCCGCTTGTGCCTCGGCGCCGCTTCCAACTTTAGCGTCAGCCCATTGGATACCAGACGCAGTATCAGTTCGAAAGTTGAGTGCAGGGGGTTCTGCAGCCGCGTTTGCAACCACGGGAAGTGAGGCAGCAATTGCTGCGGCGGATCCCCAAAAGGATCTACGACTGCTGGGATGTTGTTGCAGAGAAGAGGCTGAGGCAACAGCCAGCAAGATGATGAGGGAGCGAATTGTCATGGTGGTTGATTGACGGTGTTGTTTCTTGTCATTGTGGGAACCAGATTGAAAAAGTGGGCGGCGGAACATACGTCACTCCTCTTCTGTGGTGGTGCTACACAGTAAAGTAGATATTTTCGTAGCTGTGCCCACTACTACTCTGATGCAGGCTATGACCTGGTAGCATAGCCACGACACTGAGCTTTTGCACATTAACTTTGAACTTGGCTAACTAGTCACAACGGCAACCGGAGACATTGGTAAACTGCCCGATGAGGTGCATATACTTCGTAAAAGGTTTTTAAACATACAGCAATGTATCATGTTGTCTTCAGTACCACCTTCTTAAAGCAACCCCTTGTGGGTCGAATTGCCACAAGCAACTTATGAATAGAGAGGTAGAATGTGAACCGCGTCGACCCGCACCTGACACACCTGCCCATCTAGATGCCATTTCGTTGACCGAACTTGGACTGGGAGGTGCTCTTAATTAAATGAAGCCGAAACCTCAACAGCGTTTGGTTATTTCCATGGTTTCTGCAGCCAAGACGCCTAAATGAACATTGAAAATAAGATACACGAATGCACGCATCATGAACTAGAACGGTTATAATATCGTTGTCACTGCATCCAGCTTGAAAAACAACTTTCTGCCCTGCTTCTTCGCCCATCGCCTTGCTGCCTCTCCAATTGACGTCGAGTGAAACTGAACAATGCGCTCGATGGGATTGTAGGACAGAACGTGGTATTCTGCCATTGCAGTTTCCGCGATCTTCTTGATCGGTTTTCATTTAGCACCTGCATGAGAGCTTCATCACTCAAGGTTGACTCCTTCAGCAGCAATCGCAATACGCGGGCCTACCGTCGTCCGCGAGCAAACTGTTGATATGAGTTGTCTCCACCTGGATAAGGTCTTCGATGAACTGCTTCACAAACAAACTGCTCAATTCGTGTAAATCAGCAGGGCGGCCACGGCGTCGAGCGATAATGTTCTCGACCTCGTCGATGAACTCCGGCCTGTCACGAGCGCGGCGCCACTCGCCTGCCTTCCTCAGATCGGCGCGTGTCTCCACCTCGGTGAAGTCAGGCACCCAGATCTGCACCCTTGCCCCCCTACAGAGTGGTACGACCGTACCAGTACACAAAAAGGCCGCCCGAATGCACCAAAGCGAGGCTTATCCCATGGGTATGTGCTCGTCTAGAGTGTACTTTCCAAGCATGGTGCTCGCTGTCGCCTATTCTTAGTTCCACCCGCCACGTCCTCCAGGTGAACTTCTCGTTCTCTCAACATCACTTGCAGAAACTGCGAGGATAGAGTGCCCATCGACTCCCCCCGTCTTCTTCCATTTGCGAGCACCGCGTAATGGGAAGTTGCAGGATAAGGTTTGCTTGCCTACTTCTTGCAGCCAACCTTGGCGTAATAAGAGTGTTTGGAACTGAGCAGCATTGTTGCTACACATATTCCAGCCAGGATCGTGGAGATCAAGATTGAATGGTCAATCAATTGCTCCGCAATCGAGAGGAAGCCAAAGAATACGATGCAAGGAACTAACACGAGAAGGATGACAAGAGCGTTCTGCTCCAGCAGCCAAGAACCTGCTCGATGAGGAAAATCGACCCACACTGAGATACCTGTGTCGGTGTACTTTTCGTAAGAAAACGAAAGCTGCGTCACGGCAAGACGTTGGGCCGATTGGAACGTGTGTGCCACCCATTGGTAGGTAAGAGGAGTCTCATACCCTGAAATCGAAATGTATCCGGAGTCTTGAAAGGAAACGTAGTTGGAAGCCACAATGCCATTGACAATCAGTGTCCCTGACTGCGTGAATGGCGCATAGAGACCTTGGCGAGTCACTGTTCGAATCGCTTGGACAACGACAGAATCCAATGACGCCAGGAGCAATACATCTCCCTGTTTGACCGTGGAAGCCGGAACTGCACGACCATCCTCGACAAACAGCATATGGTTGGGTGATATGTGAAGCGGCTTCAGGTTACCTTCGGTCACAATTTGAAGAAAGTCTGCGGAAGCCACATCATTCTTGTGTCCAAAAGAGTAAACAGGCTCATACTTGTCATTTGCAACCTTGATCACATCCCCCAGGACCAAGTCCTTCATTTGAACAGTTCCTCTGTATCGCACCTCAACTTCGGCGTCGCCACTAAAACACAATCCACCCCCACCACCTGTTGGAGGTTCGGTTTCTGGTGAAGGCGCAACAGGAGCAACAGCAACAGGAGCAATAGCAAACGGAGCTCCCGGTTCTCTCGTGGCTAGCGTAGGACGCGGTGTAGCAACCAGTGTGGGAACCAGTGTGGGTTGTAGGGTGGGAGGTGCGGTGGCTGGAGCCAATGTTGTGGGAGGGTCCGTCATTGGTACCTGAGTTGGTTCTGGGGTCGGAGCAGCCGTGGGATCTACCAGGTTTCCGCAGTCTTCACCACAACAGGTACAACACGTGCAATTGAGGTTACAGCCGACCCCAAATTCTTGCAAGCTCGTAATGTCACAAAGAGCATTTGGAACCGTGGTGTCTGGATCCAGGCTGTTTGCTTCCAGGTACAGGACTTCCAAGACAAGTAAGTTCCCCAACGTGGCTGGTACAATTCCAGTAAGATCATTACCAACGAGTCGCAGTGTTTCCAGGCTAACAAGGTTTCCAAATTCACTGGGAATAGGCCCAGTTAGACCACAGTAGGAACACGAAAAGGTGACGAGCGATGCAAGATCCCCAATCGTCGACGGTATCGCATCCTTGAATCGAGTCAAGTCCAACTTTGCGGTTACAAGTGATGGAAGTGCTCCCAAAAAGGACAAATCAAAGAGATTGGGAGCAAATCGACAGTCAGACATGTACAATGTTTGCAGGTTGGGGAGACTGGTGAGCGGGAAATCTACCGAATCCGTTGTATCGTACTGGTTGCCACCAATATCGAGAGTTTGAAGGTTGGCTAAAGCAGAAAATGCTTCCGATCGAAGGGGGCCACCGCTCCAACGCGTGTCAGACATATTTAGGGCAACTGTTGTGATTCATAATGGCATTAAGGATCATAACACTGTTGTTAGGCATCTTTTCAGAAGGAAATACTCTGACAAGCAAGCGCTCGCGACGTACTGACAACATCACCACGTACCTAGTTGTGTAGCGCCATTAAGCTCAGATGGAACTCCTGGGTACTCCCACGAGGTTGAGCCAAAATAGAGATGCTGCAGCTCCTTCATTTCTGACAACCACTCTGGATTGTTGGAATAATGAAGAGGATTATCCGATACATCAATCCGTCTCAAATGCTCCTTCAGCAGAACAACTTCTGGAGGCCAACTTCCATGAAGATTATTCCGTGGCAACGTGATCCATATTACATTCTCGCCTTCGCATGTGACTCCGTGCCATGTACAGTAATCAGTTGTAAACAACCAGTCATCCTCCGTCCATGTGGGGACAGGGCAGCCTGGGATGACTACTTCAGTGCGTGGGTTCGCGACGCCGTTCGTGGCGTAGTAAATACAGGACAGGACGTAAAAGTTGCGAATCGTAGTTGGATTGTTGCTGTTCCTCAAAATACCAACAGCTGCTGACCGTGCAAGCTCTTGATACGACGTTGCAAAGCTTGAGATAGGATCCAGCAGTGTTGGCTCTTCTGCCTGTATCGAATCAATCACATCGGCAACGCTCTGTCCCTGAATCAGAGGCAGGCACAAGAGCAGGAGACTGAGAATCAGATTGATCGTCATTGTCCCGAGAGAAGAGATAATATGTTCTTGCTTACGACTTGGCGACGTACGTGCACTCAAACAATGAGGCTGTGATGTGTTGTTGGTCACCAAGAAGACCTCTCGTTTGTGAGGCGGAAAACTTGTGAGGTCGTGCCAACCTCAACGGAAGCGTTGCGCACCGGCTGGCGCACTGCGAATGTGTACACGTCATAATAAATAACGACCATTCAACGTTTCTAGCTTGCTACTCCCGCACATGCCCTACTGGCCAAACACTGTTGCACACTCTCGACCCATCCATGACCGACGCAATTAGTCGCCTCCGCGACTTGGAGCCCGCTAGCTGGGACTATATAAAGCAGACTATACACTTGCGTGAACATGAAAGCTAGAATGGAAAATAGGGATATGATCGTGAACTCCTCTTGCGCTCCTTCGTTTAGGTTTCTCATCGCCGTCGCCTTCGTAGAGGAAGGACTGCAAACTCATGCGCGCACACCGATGCAGATAGCTGGCGAGTCTACAGTATGTTTGAGTGTTCAAATTTGGAACTAGGAATACTGCCGAGCGATCTGTTCACGTCTCCTTCTTGCGCTTCTTCTTTTTCGGTTTCTCGTCGTCATCACTAGAAGAACGCTCCTTCTTCGTTTTCTTCTTCTTTTTCTTGTCTTTCTTTTTCTCAGCAACCACTTCTTCCACTTCGTCCGTATCATCGTTCGACACAGCAGCTACAGGTTCAGTTTCAAGTGGGGTCGTCTCCTCCTCCTGCTTGGTCACTACTGATTCTCGCTTGCGCTTCTTCTTTGACTTTTTCGCAACAACGGTTCCTCCAAAGATGGCAGCCATGTCATGATCTGACTTTGTTGCCAGGTCCTTAGCTTCTCTCATTTTGCGCGAATGACCAGCCGTCACCTTGTTCTGCGCCAGCACAAGTTTCTTCTTCTTGCGCTTCTTTTTCTTCTTCGCGTCGCCACCCTCGTCGTCGCCATGATGTTGTTGCAGACTCGCCAAGACATTTGCAAATCCATCCGTTGTGTGTCCCCACCCTTGTGAGCCATGTGTATCGGACTCTTTGGCCCCAATGCCGGCATCATTCAACTTGCGCAAGGCTCGCAATGGTGCGGCTTGACCCTGCTTTCGTCTCCCCAGTCCTTCTCCTTCAGACCATCCCATTTTGGACAAGAGCTTGCTCCCTATACTACCCGTACTCCAGTCCTTGTTACGGGAATCATCTTCAGCTGTGATTGTCATACTCTTATTGGGTGTCAATTGAAGAGAAAGTGAAAGAGGAATAAAGATAGAACGACAGAAAAACAGTGAGAATTTCTCACGCTCATGGCGTCGTGTTGCGTATTGGTTGTACGCATGAATGGCCCACCAAGAATAGGATATGAGCCTAAATTGTGTTGTTCAGTATCGGTAGCACAGTGGGGATGTTTATCAAGAATAGAAACCAAAGAGACTGCTGTGAATATAAAATATGGTGTACAATGTATTCATCAAGAGAGTTAGAGTATCCGAAAGCGTAGGTGTCACCCATGCACATCGATAGAGCAGTCGCGTACTTCGAGCCAACACAGAGCGTAGACACGTGGGGAGATCAAAGAGGTGTTTTCAATTTAGCTAGCTTCTGGCAGGAAGAAAGGCCACCATGCTGCATTCCATCTTGCGGTATCTTGTTCTGTCAATATATGTGCCAAAGCAGTCGAAGGATTAAAAAAGGCGTCCGCGGATGCTAATGGGTCTACGCGAGAGAACACAACGACCGCTGACGTTGTCCCACGTCCCACACCAGGTCTATGATCATGTCTAGCTATAGTCACAAGCATACAACACGCTACACAATGTCATGGCTGACACGGCACATCACAACCACGCCACGGCCCGCTTCACTTTCTCACGATCGGAAGAAGCCTAAAGATCCCGCAAAGAAAGTCTTGATCACCTTTCGAGCTGGCCAGCCAGAAATCGTCCAAATTATGACGATGCAAGCATCTCTGGCGTACAGATCTACTTGGCAACTACTTCGCAAAGAAGTGTCAAGTTGCAAACCTCACAATAAAAGGAGTATACTCAAACCTCAAGGTCAATTTACCTTTGTAAGTATGGTAGAAACAAGTAGTATGATCTCACACTCTACCACGAATTCTTCATGGGGCCTCTCACCAAATCTATCCTGCAAATGTGATCTAAACCTGCCACTTTCAATTTTAGGATATCGCGCCAAAATGAAGCTATCCGTGTCTCTCTTTTTCTCCCTTGCGGCTCTTGCTCTCTCCGGCTCGATGGCTGCCCCTGATGCTGTCTTGCGTGGTACTAAGTCTCACCACGAAGAAAGTGGCATGAGGACGAAGCGCGGGAATGATCCCCGCATCCTTGAGGCGAACGAAATTGCTCAGTGCATCACCGACAATTGCGGGGATCTCACAGGCGACGGCAAGGCTCGCTGTGTGCGTATTTGTAATGGAACTGTGAAGAAGATGGTAATGAAGAAGAAGAGGAAGATCGGAGCCAAGTTGTAGGTGGCTGGTGTAAGCGGGGTCACAACAAGCCCCCACCAAAAGAAACAGGAGCAAGGTTTGATGCATGAGACAAGTTCTGATTAGCCTCTCATTGAGATAACTACTTGTAGTATCAAGTCACCTCCCCCCGAGCAATCTATCGAAAGCTTATGCATCCCCAACACATCGGAGTCCAATGTTGTAGCAAGGACGATCAACTCCTTGGAAACAGTGTTGCTGAAAGAATTCTTAGGTAACGAGAAGCGCGCCTGTTTGAAGTTAGTTGCCTTCAAACCGAACTTGGGTGTTGTGGAATGAATGCTGGGGGATCACGAATTACCAATGCTCGTACTTTTGTACTTCACGTCACGGAACTCGATTGAGTTACAGGAAAGGTTGGTCGGGATGACAATCTTCTTGCCTCTGTCACCACGACGTTCCATGAGACTGAAGTCACCATATCCTTGCAACCTAGGAATTCAAAAATGACTTTTCTTGTTCATACGTCATACGTTACCGTACCACAAACACCAGATCTCTGCTTGTACACTTCGTCGCGGAACTTGAGACTCATTCTTGGTTGTGATCATCATATGTTGTTAGAGTGTGCGGGATCTCTGGCGACCCGACGAGCAGTTGCCAGCAGTATTGCTGGTATCGCTACCGTAGTAAGGTCTAAGCACTCAACCAACTTCGACTCCAGTAAGCCTGGGTTTAGTGAAAAGCCATAGAGATAGAATAGATCTAACTTGAAGGTGGCCTGGCCCAAAATCTAACGCGATGCATTGTCAGCTATCGTATCTTTGCTGAGCTAGAAGTGGTCTTTACGCGTCGCCTTTGGCGTGTTGGCTCCGCCAATAAAGAACTCAGGTAAAGGGCCGTGTTGTATCGTCAATGTATGCGGAGAAGGAGGTAGAGCGGAAGGAATAGGGCTCTGGCAAGTTAGAGAAGTCTTGGGCAGAGTTAGTATTGGCGTAGCGCGGAATCACGCTCATGCTTTTGCTGCTGGTACCTCTCGGATGGCTAGCGAGAGGATTCTTTGTAAAACACATTATAGCAGATACACCGTCCCATGTGGCAAAAGTGGTATAAGGTGTCGGGCCTACTTTCCGGGTGTGCTCCGATGGAAGTGACTGTATGTCAGGAAATGAAGCTAATTCTCCGGGTGCCCTCCAAGAGAATGTGGGCAGGCGTTTGATGTGGGATAGAAGATGTCCTTGAAAGTACAAACGCCAGAAGCAGGACATGCAGGCCCTTTGCCGTAATCTCATCAGATGCGCGCCCAAGAACAAGGGCAATTTCATCCTTCATAGACTTGCTCAACTGGGCATAATTTGAGACAAGTATCAGAATCAATCAACTCTGGTCGTTGCCGAGGTCCAAGCTTCGCCGCGCACTGAGCAGGTCCGTGCAAACAGATGGCGGTCATATATTCCGCGGTGTCGTGAGGATTTCGCAGTTTCTCTTCTTGACGAGTTGCCAGAGTGATTATTTGCCATCCGATCGACTGAAAATCCAAGGGCACAAAGGGTTCAAAAAGAAGCAGATTGCTCTCTATAGTCAGCAACTCATGCTAGGCCGCCCCCTTCTACAGATTTGGCTAACGTCTAGCTTCTTTGAGCATAATACCCATCCCCTCCACCTGCTGAGGTTTCATGTTGGCACTAAGTGTTGGAGCATCAGAAGGAGCATCACTTGGATTGATACTCATGGTGGGTTCGAAACCGGTAGGACTTGCAGAGGGAGTCTCGTTGGAAGAGGGCTCGTGGTAGGAATGCCGGTCGGCGCTTCAGATGGAGTCTCTGTAGTTGAAGGACCTTCGGAAGGAGTTCTGCTGGGGGAACGGCAGAGGCTTGGTTCAGAGCTAGGTGGCTCTGAAGGTGAAAGACTGTCGCTGGGTCCCGCACTTGGCTTGGGCGAGTTGAAGGATTCTCGCTGGGAAAAGGACTAGTGGTGGGCTCGACTCCAGTCGGCAATTGAGTTGGATTATCGCTAGGAAGTTTCGAATCGCTAGGCGCCCCCGACGGAACTTTGCTGAGACCTGGCTCTGACGGGATGGTACTCGTGGAAGGACGCGATGAAGGAGCAGCACTCGGCGAAAGACTGACGCTGGGTTCAGCGCTTAGGGCTTGTTGTTGAGGACGAGCACTGATCGATGGGTGAGTTGAAGGATTCTCGCTTGGAAAAGGACTTGCGGTGGGCTCGACTCCAGTTGGTGTAGGTGTTGGATTGATGCTAAGTACCTGTGTGGTACTTGGTACCATCGAGGGAACATTGCTCGGACCTGGAGTAGTCTCTGCACCTGGTACGCTGCTCGGACTCTCCGTGGAAGGCCAGGAAAGATTGGCGATACCGTCGGATCCGGAGTAGGGTCTGGAGTGGGATCTGGAGAAGATGTGGGTGCATTGCACCAACCTCGTTTTCAGAGCTAGCTCCTCGGCCCTGGCGCTTCGATGTACCCTTCAAGAGTCGATTCAGCTGCCGCCAAACTGTCAACAACATTACACGAGATGCGGCCATGCTGAAAGCTACATGGAGTCAGAAGACGAACTGAGTATGGGGAGAAGGCATGCGCGCTCGCCGTCGACCCTCCAGAAGCTCGTTCTTGAATGTATCATCGATCATCATCGAGCACGCCGGAGACGCTAATCCAACACAACCCGCTCGCAGTTTCTATTCTTGCTAGTCTAGTGTTTCTAATGTTGCTGTCGTTTCATCTCCTTTGATATAATTCAAACCGACCACCATGTCTGCTCCTGTCAACGAGACGATTGCTGTCTTTGGTGCCACTGGCCGTACGGGGAAGCATCTTGTTCGCTTGGCGCTGGAACAGGGCTATATTGTCCGAGCCATGGCGCGCAACCCAATACAGCAGCCATTCAAGACACCATTCAAGGTGCCACGTGTGTCCTATCGCTGGCGGGAGGACCCGAGAATCGGTCGTATCTACGACTCTTTATCAACACCTTTCTCAAATTCTTGTCAAGGATGCTTGATAAGGAGTCCTCTATCAAGGTCCTCTTGTCGACCTCTATCATGTTTGCCGACAAGCCGGATGGAACCGACCCTTGTACCGTCAAAACGTGCAAGCCCGTCTATGCTTTATTGGGCATGGGACCCGCCATGGAAGACCATGAAACAAATCTCAAGTACATTTCGTCGCAGTCGTCCGACAAGAAGTATCAAATTATAGTCACGCGTCCTGGTCGTCTCGAGGGAGTTGCCTTCCCAACGCAAGCTAGTTGCTAGCGATACACCATATTTTGGCCAAGAGTGGCCTATCAAGAATTGGCAGCGTGCAATTTGGAGGCGATTCACAAGGCAAACGAGTTGCTAGGCCAGTTTCCCATTTCGGCGCCTGTGGAGGAATGACGAATAATTATATAAGTGCACAGCCCCAAAACGAGGTTGTTGGATTCTTGACCATCATCGAGTCTTTCCCTAATGATTTGTCTACGTGGGTTTAATAAAATTGTTTGTCAAGCAAATTTAGGCCGTTGGTAAAATATCACGGGCTTCTCAGTACTTTGGACGATATCCATCGTTAGTCGTACATAGGACGTATTACCTACTAGCTTTCGAGCTTGAAAACGCAGGTGTCTAGTAGAGGAGGGAGGAGTTGGTTATACACGTACCAGATTTGCACTCTACAAGCTAGTCCTATTATAGCAGCAGCAGCGAGCGACTGAGAATCAATTGACGCCACCATGGGTGAAAGAGATTCGCAGGGTGCAGCCCAACCGCTCTTTCCCTCTGCATATCATTGCGTTGTCTGCCAGTTGTAGATTATTTAGATTTTACAACTAGTAACCAATATATCCAGAGCAGGTATAGGTGGTTGGGGTTGGAAGAAAACCGCGAGTTTTAAGTCTCAGTACATGATGTACAGGCAAGATCACAATGAATCGTTATCATTCGCCTGGCCCATCTGACCATCCGCCGGTATCTTGATCTCAGTTGGGGGCACAAATTTGGCTCGCTGCCTTCCAAATAAGCAAGGGTCCAAATAAGCAAGGGCCATCTCTTCGTGGCCTTCAGTCCAGTCATCGTCAAGTGGCGGGCACACGGGAAGCAGGCGTTCACCAAACCTTGATGATAGCGCAATAGCCGCTTTAATAAGCAACAGGATTGGATCCACAGTCACGTGTACTTCCTTTTCTTCCCCTTGCAGCTTTCCGAACTTTACTTTTGCTACTTTGAGATTCGACAAATCTTCGGCTAAAACAGGCACGGAGATATTGCCACTTGCTGTAATCTTGTCAAATGTGGCCACCAGTTCATTGCGATAAGTTGTTGCTTCCTCAAAGTGAGCCTTCGGCTTGGCACGCATAGAGGCTGCCAAAGCATGAAGTGCATGCGTCACCAATGACGTTGCCGTTCTCAATTCATCTTGACTGCAGATGGAATACCCATCTGTCATTCCAATATCCCGACACACACTATGGGAAAGTTTGGGCTCGTCACCATTCTAAGACCCCACAATGACCATAGCTTCATATGGTGTATCATCCGTCCAGTTTTTGAGAAAATCCGTGTCTACCAACGGGATGATTACACAACATGGGAATGCATCCAGATAGGTCCCTTGACGAAGTCGGATGTGGTTGAAAGTGTGTTGCTTCAAGGAGCTGTTTCTTTCCTGGTTTGCGTTCTTATTCTTCTTGAACCCATTTATGACCATCTTTCGGCGCTTGGCTCGAGTTGCTTCTAGGTCCAAAGCCTTGCGCTTGCGGATGAACCGGCGAGCGAGGGGTTGGGTGAGGGGCTCCAATGGCATGGCCCACTCTCCAACATCAACAAAAAAATAGAACAACCTGGCGAGTTGGGAATCAAATGTACAATTTCACCAGTACCTTCGTGGCCGAAGATATCATTCGGGTAGACCTTGGCTCGACTTCCAGCTGTCATGGAGGTGTCCTTCGTGTCGGCCACTAGAAACCTTCCAACGTCGCTGTAGTCCTCCAACTTCTCCGCAATTCTATCATAGCCGGGCGGGCGATGGCTTCTGGCAAATAAGACTGACGCATCTTCATCAATTGGGGTTTCTCGCGGGGTCCACAGCTCTTCCAGCGTCGAGTAGTAAATGCCTTTGTTAAGCTTCGAGACTTTCAGCAATGCATCCAACATCATCCGGTTTTAGTGGGGGGAGATCCATCTGTATTATTTCAGCCTCAATCTTCTTCAGCTCCGACAAGCCAAGATCAGCCCTGCCAAGCTAGTCGGTATATGCACTTGCCATCTGGTCCATGTCCATGTCCATTTGCTTTTGCTTGCTTTGGTGCTCACATGAAAGTAAAGACCGTGAGGGTGGAAGGACAGACGTTGGATGAAGAGACAGACAAGTTCGTTTGTTTGTCTTCTGCGTTGAAGGCAAATTTGGGGAATGAATTCCACAGGCGCGATGTGATGGGCCATCCTTCGTGTGATACTTCCATCTGACGGAAAGAGTCTCTTCGAGATCCAACACTTCCTTCTGCTTTCCTTTGGTCACTTTTCTTTCTCCCTGGATGACGGTTGGATTCGGTACCACAGTACGTAGGAGGTAGAGCTTATGCCTTAACACCAAGATGTGACCAGAATGCTTTACAAGCGTTGTCTGCCACGAAGCTTATAGTTCTGTGCGTTGTGGGATTGGACGGTAGAACCTATGCACCAACGTTCACCAATGTTCCTTCGGAACGTGTGCTATCTGCATGACAAAACAGTACCGCCCAACGTTTGTCCCGACCGGGGAAGCACCTGCTTTACCACCACGAATGCCGACGGATGCACGCAGGCATTATGTCGCCGACGACACCGTCAGTCTGTAAAGGATTTTGCAGAAAGCTCTGACGTCTCGTGAGATATTATATTCGCCTGATTTCTGTTTCAAGACAAGACGATGACACACGAAACCGCAGGTGTTTGCAGTAGATGTATCTATCTGTATTGGATTCTTTCATTCTGCACTCTCGGGGAGTGCTATAATTTCTATACTCCCATAAACAGTAGAGTTTGTTTTCATTACTCCAATGCTCCTAGTAGTCTCAGACCGCAGCTCCTACAAACAAGAGCTATGGACCTTTAGCCAACCGTCATAAACTTGTCAGGTCTGTGCCAAAGCCAAGGCATCGTTGAGCTGTAAAGCCCAGAAGTACACGGTCATCTATGATTAGAATAACGGCTTCAACAGCTTCAGCTTCCCATCTGCTCTAGGCACTTTCCCCCTTTGATGTGGATTCCATTCTGTTGACTGACTTAGTCTTTAGTTACTCTCTGCTGGGAGACTAGGCTATATGTTATATTCACCAAACTGTCCTACTCCAGCGTCCTCTGCTGGATCTGTCTCTAGAAGACCGCGATTCCAAACACACCTTCCGTCGCCTCAAAAGGGGGATGGACCGTCGTCAAAGGCAAACCCACAAGAATATTCTCAACCAAATCAATACCCGATCCATCGGTTGCAAACACCGAAATACCAGCTTGTCCGGAACCGGTCTCTTCTTCAACTTCTGCCGCATTCAACACGTACAAATATTCGCCGTCTGGGCTCAAACCAAGATCGATCGGGCGGTTAATGCCTTGCTCCTCATTGGCTGCGGAACCATCAACAAGCTCAAGACGACCTTGCTCGTCGACTGTGAAGATACTGACGGACGGGTTAGGATTTTCGTTGTTGGTAGTGTACGCATTCTCACCGAAATACTGGATCCAGCATGTGGCGGTCTGACCGGTAGGGACGGAACCCGAAATCAGGGACAGAGTGCCGTCGTTGTTGATCTTGTAGGACGAAACTGCCCCAGTATTGGGAGTAGGTGGCGGAGGAGCAGTGTCAGAGGCACCGAAAGCTTCAGTGACCAACATTTCGCCATTGGCGGTGAAGGTGAACGAGAAGGGAGTGTAACCATTGGAATTCGTAATGACTTGTTCCGCGACTGGGCGTCCTCCTCTTCCTAAGCTCCAGAAGTGGATGCTGTTCGTTCCCTTGACAGTAGCCACGAGGCCACGACGGTCGGGTGTGATGGAGACTTGGGAAGGAGACGTCAAGAAGAAGGGTGGGTTGGTATTCGGGGAGTTCAAGGACCGAATCGAGTTGGAAAGCGGCGATAATTCGCACGAACGATCTTCGTAGCGAAAGCCGCTCACGTTGCCGTCGTTACCAGCATTCAACACAAACACTGTGTTACCAGCTTGCGTGATGCTGACAGGGAAATGCCCTCCTGATGCAATCACATCAACTTGCTCCAAGCATTTGCCATCGTTGGACAACCTGAAGCTCGTGATAGTATCGCTCCCGGCGTTGGCAGCGAGAAGGCATCTCTTGCTTTCACTGAGAGTGAGTGAGCCTTGAGACGCGAGCGCGTCACTTGGAGTACCGACAGAACCATTGGGTCCCGCGGCTAACCCACCGAGGCCACCAGTGTCGAACAGACCGACGCGATTGAGCGTACCATCCTCGACGTTGCGATCGAAGACAAGCACGGAGTTTCCAACTCCGGAGACGCGGTTGGTCATGACGTAGACAGCACCTGCATCTCCGGTGTCGCCACTTCCAGAACTGCTTCTCGAGGCTCTGGCGTCGACCGTTGGTGCTAGAAGGAGGAGGCCTGCAAGGGCAGCATTCTTGAAGGAAAAGGAAGTCATCGTGATTTGTACGTGCTGTTTGATTGCTATCCGAAACTCTGTGTTTAGGTTTTGTGAGATGTTGTTTGTTGGATGAAGTTGTTCCCTGCTTCTACATGATCTTGGGCCTGAGCCTTGCTTTGAGTTTGCTTCAGTCGCTAATTGTTGGCAATCGTAGCAAATCCGAATGTGAATGCTGGTAGGTATCAGCTCGTATGTGGTGAGCCCAGGATCTTGCATACAGGTGTTGCAGGGCTGCCACTTATGCACCCTCATCAGTCCTCCAGCAATAAGTATGTAGCACATTCAGCAACATGTCTTCATAGCGGTAGTTCAATCGTACCCTTCATGAAAGTAGGTTTGCCTCGATAATTGGCAATCTTAGCGAACCAAATGTGATTGCTCTTTGCTTAGAGTTCCTGTGTGGTTTAATCGCCCGCGTTCCCTCATGCGGGGCTGCTTGAGCAGTCTCATTCTTCCCTCCGCAGATCCCTGCTTGGTATAAGTAAGTAGCACATTCAACGCGTTTTCCTGGTACAAAACACTCATGACATCTTTTTCGCCTTGATAGCTGGCATTCTTACCAAACCAAACGTGACTGTTTGAATCTGCGGAGAACCCATTTTCACAATTGTGGGGTAGAAGCGGCTGTCTCGGCTCACTCCCTCAGACACCCTCAGTCACGTCTCTATAAGTAATAGGACACAGTAATACCTTGGAAAATTGTTTTGCTCGATAATTGACCATCTTGGCAAACCAAATATGAGTGACAGCTCATATGTAACTAAACTGCGTTCCCGCATGTGGGTGTTGCATGAGCTGTCACATCCCACCCTTTCAAGACTTGCGTCCTCAATCCCGAGTATCAGCTAGAAGGAAGATATCGATAGTTGGCAATCTTGCACGTTTCGTGCGCGTTGCTGGGGTTGTGTGCAGTCCCGCTCCCTCGACTTACGCCCTCTCTCCTACGTTATAAGTAAGTAGCGCATCGTGGCATGGACTTTATTTCGCCGTACATAACAGGGCTCGAATCATCAAATAAACCTTAGAAGGTTATACGTGAAACTATCGTGTCAACATGCAGTCTGAATATTACCTTGATAGTAAATCTACGAGTACAACAAAGCCTCTTCTTCTTAGCCCTAGTAGGACAGTACCGACATCAAATCTACCTCGACGACGGCGGTCGCCAGTACCTCTTCCAGGTACTTGCTAGATTCCCAACTGTTCGATTGGCCATGTGAGGCTTGAGAATCTCGTGAACAAAGTACGCGGGTGTGTACACGGCATCCTCCTCATCTAGATCGACAGATCGATCAATGAGTCCTGGATTGAGATACATGGCTGCCTCGGTAATGGCCGAGTGACCATGAATCAAGTAGGTACACTTGGACAGCGCTACCAATTCCGTCATGGCTTCAACGTTTGTCAAGTGGCGAGAATACAATTCAAAGGTTGCCTTCTCCCCACTGGACAATCCCTCTGCCGCGGACTGATAGACAACATGACTCGACACCTCCTTGGGCCAACGCTGTGTCACTTCTTCAACTACCTTACTCGAATCAGTCGCCAAGTAGATATCACCTCCACCGCGCTCCACAAATTCAATACAGAACGGAAGAAAGGTTTCTGTCGCAATAATGTTGCGCGTACTCCACTTGTCCGAATGTCGAATGTGCAACCCCAACGAATTCTCGGGCCTCGGATGCGCACATGCAGCTCGTTCGTGCAAATAAGGTTTGAAACGAATGTATCGCTGCACGACGCGAGCTCCATTCTTGCGTTGCGCATCCAGCCATGGTTTCATGCGCATCTCGGGTTGTTGAATGTAATGGGGCATCCAATGGCGCCACGAACGAGACGCCCAGGGAGCCAACATGTGAATACCAGGTGCCATTTGAAAGAGATTGGGTGTCACGATTGGTTTCGACTCGCACGACTCGTCGCCCGGCGCAAAGTCACTGACGGGTTCAAACAAGTGTTCCCACACGCCAGTGCCAGACACTGTGTAGTCGATAGATGTTGGTTCTTCTCCCGTCTTTGCTGGCCTCCCCGGAAAGACAAAGCCTCGATGATCACGTGGATCACGATAGTTTTGAATGTACGTGCCCCCCATGGCACGAAAGGTAGTGTCCTTGACAGTATCAGGAGCGTACACGTTGTCATCGTAAATATTCTTCGAAACTTTGTTGAGATGAATCCATGGCTTGTAATTGTGTTGATCCGCCCACTGCAACATTCCCACCATGAACTGAAAGAATACAGTGGCACTTCCGCCGTTCTCATCGGCACTGGGAATGTGAACGATACCATTGTAACCATTGCAGGCTGCATTGGTGGGGGTGCGACGAGCAGGTGGTTTCCTGGAGTCTGCCATGCTGGTATCGTTGGAGCAAACCTTGTTGGTGTTGACAACTGCGTCGTGTTGTTCTTGCACCATGGTTCCGTTGACGATAGGAAAGTAGTCGTAATCGACTACTGGTGCACTTAGATTGGTATAGTCTTGATTGCGAAATCGTTGACAGTCGGGTTGATCAGGAGCACAGTTGTTGTCTTGATGGGGGTCATCAACCTCATTGTTGGCATTAAAGTAACGCGTGTGCCTCGCAGCATGCTGCTGCAACTTTTCTTGTCTCAACTCCATCTGATAGGTCGTTTCGTCCATAATGACGAACAGGGCCAGACCAAGGATGATGCTGTATCGAATTGTACGACAATCGAGGGGGGCTCTACTATTGGCACTCCGCGGAGAGGGGGGCTGTTTCATCGTCGTCGTACTAGTCTTACACATGTTGGGTCGTTTCATTTAGAGAGCAGCACTGAAGCAAGCTGTCAGAGATAAGATTATAATAAACTCGGGGTCGACAAGCAGTTCTTGGGGATTGAGAGCTATTGTGAGGAAGTCAGCCCTGTATTTCTATTCTTGGTCGTAGTGTGATGTTCCTTTGAGAGGTCCAGCAGTGCCAAAAGATCAAATTGCGCCAATGATTGAACCGTAATGGGGATGCGCGATGTATAACAAGCATAGTCACATTTCTCTGTATTCAGATACGGAGGTTGAATCATACCGATAAGTAATTGAGAAATACTAGACAGTGCCCGTAATTGCGTACAAAAGGTACATGCACTGTATACTATAACAGCGGAGCACATGTCACGCACGATCTCACTGACGTCATCTCAGAACATACAGTAGAACGTCCCCGTAGGCTGATGGCGCTGAGAGGTTCGTCGCCCCCACGGGACCAGCGTACAGACTCACTCTATGTTGCGATTGGTAGCACATAGCAGACTAGTCTAGAGATAGTAGATAGTAGTACTATCTCTCCCGCATCTGCCATCTTTTCCCGCACCTTTGGATCTTTTCCTGCACCTCCACGGCGATGATCTTTTGGATCTTTTCGCACCTCTGCTGCGATCTTTGTGGTTCTTTCTGCACCTCTGCTGTAATCAAGGGGCTGCACTTCGGACCTACATCGAGGGGTTGCACTTTGTTCGGGCCTGATACATCTCTGTTGCTCTCTAGGAGAGAGGTCTGCTCGGTTCGTTCATGTTCATGTACTCACGAATCCATATATTGAATAGCACCTGCTGAGTGAAAACCCCGCGTTGCGCATCGCGCGCCCCCGAGGAGCAGAGTGACGTCACATCCATCAAATCGAGTGATGGATGGATGACGGATGAGACAACCATGCGAAATTCGAACGATTGTCTCGGTCGCAATGAAGAGATAGCAGTTGGTTGACTTGCTTGCTTGATTGATTGATTGATTGAGACACCATGGGATTGATTGCGCTTCTTCCTGCATTGCTACTGTTGGCGGGCCCATCTAATGCCTTCTCTACAACAACCATCAATAAGTTGCTCCAAGCCCCATCGACGACGAGACTAAGTGCCAGTTACATGGAGTCTCTTTCGGGGGCTGAACCCCTCGATTTCTCAGCTCCCGCAGCGCCTGCAGCAGCATCATCTGTCGACAGCCCAGGAGGTTTCGATTCTGTCCCTATCCTTGGTCTCCGTCACGCCGATGCCATTGCCACTCAAGCCGTGGCCGTCTGTCAACGCAATGGATTCAGCCCCATTACTGTCACCGTCTTGGACGCATCAGGATGTACCATTGTCTCGAAACGCATGGATGGATGCAGCGTGGTTGGGTTTCCAGACTTTGCACGTGCCAAGGCCTACGGCTGCATCATTATGAAGTATCCGTCGCGAGAATTCCGTGACAAGTATACCGCCGACGAAGTTTCGGCCAAATTCTGTCAAATGACGGGCATGGTGGCGCTCAGTGGTGGACAAATGGCGCCCTTTCCAGGAGGTATCGTGTTGAAATTAGGAGATTATGTGATTGGAGCAGTCGGTGTAAGTGGTGCATCTGGCGATGAAGATGAGTACTGTGCGATTCAAGGAGTCAAGGAAGCCAACGTGGGGCTCATGACGAATCCGGAAGCTCATTCGTGTGCCACTGTCACGGATGGAAACTAGCTAGAAGGAAGAATGAATGAGATGGACATGACAAATTACCCTTCCATCGATGTGACTCCAACAACTCGTCCTGAACTCTGTTGAGTTCATTATTGGCGGAACGTGGATTTTCTCCGATTAGAGAACAGCCTAATGGCACAATAACTAAACTCTCTCTCTAGCCTCTAGAGCGTGAAGAATCCGCAGATTGAATAACATGCTTGTTTGCTACATCACGATGTGTTCTAGCTAGCTAGAGAAGAAAAAAACGCTCATGATGTGTTGAAGAAGGAAGAGCTTAAGACGACAGCGGATGAAACATTCTCAGATCGGTGCTATTTGCTGAACAAACTGAACTCAGCGCAGCGTAAAGAGGTAAGTAGCTTGAAAGACGCACGCTCGTCATGATGCGCTCTAGTTAGAGAAAAGGAAGAACTCATTAAGTCATTGATGGAACGCCTCCGATCGATAACCATATTCATCTACTACATTCAACATGTAGCACAGTGTGAACATAACATTACTGTACTAGCTACTGCGAGCTAGAAGAGCTAACTACTGTACCAGGCACTGTGCACCGTGCAATTTTCTCCAACGATGAGCGCCTACATCTGTTCACTCATGTTGTCCACCAAAGAGTCAATAGAGTTCCGAGTGAGTGAGTGCCTTGGTACTAAACTCATAGGGCGCGTCGGCTCTATTAGTCTGACAGTGTGTGAAAACCCATAACTGTTCACGGATAGACATGTCGCAATGCATGCCCAAGATCAAATACTCATGATAAGAACACCAGCACGGATGCTGGTGGAACAAATGCGACAATTAGAGAGAATGGATGGGGCTATGGCACTGAAAGTGGTATCCTTCCCATACCAGGTCTCTTTAATCTTGGAACGGAATGATGCGACATTCAACATTCTGGCCAATTCACTCCAGCATTATTTTCGGATTGTTGGTCGGAATGACGGCAGATGGGCTTCCAATTCTCTCTCTCAAGCAATATGCTCGCATGTATTGGACCATTTCCTCAATGTCGGCGTTATAACCTCAACAATCGCACTTATTGTGTGCATAGTGAAATTCTCCCTAAATTCGGCCCAAATGCTATCCTTCCAATTCCGGCGGCTTGCTAGCTCCGGTCGCCCCTCCTCCACTACTAGTACATGAACGATGAAGACTCTGTTTGTCTACTTTGTATGCGGTTTGTGGATAGGCACTGTCCGCCTCCTCGCCGTGGCCGCATCGTCTGAGGAAACTAGCATTTCCTATGTCATGGAGCCCTTCGAGTCGGTCGGCGAGAACTGGTTCAAAAGGATAAACAACAACACGCTCAGTCTTGCCACAACCTGTGGATTGTTTGGAACGAATGCCCTCCGTGTTCAGTATAGGCTTCAGGCTGAAGATCCTCCTGGAAGCTCCTTTGCAGACTTTGGGCACATTTTAGGAGGTTCCAGAAGACACAACTGCTACGGGGCGACGCACTTATCCCTGTGGTACAAGGTGATACAGCCGCAATCCATGAAGGAACATGTGCATCTCCGCCTTGTACTGATGGATGAAAGCAATTGCAAAGACTGTTCCGATCTGCAACACCTTGAACACTATTACTCCTTTCATAGTGTCTTGGATTCTAACAGAACCGACTGGCAAGAGCTCCGGGTTGAGCTTCGTGGGGATAGCAGCGGGGATAGTAATCCAACGTCACAGGTGTGGGGCGCAGGATGGTTGGGTCAAGTGGGGTATGACAAGTTGGATACGCATCTCCTAAAGGGCTGGAGAATAGAGCTGGCAATGAGCCCGCACGCGGAGCCGAATAGTAGGAGCGAAGGAGTCCTGCTCGTCGACCAACTAGCATGTGTTGGCGGGGGAGACATGTTTGGTGCAGTCTTTCATAGCGCCAATACCTTTGAGGAATCAGTGATCAGTAGATCGTGGGACAATGCTTACTTTCAATCGCCAGTTTCAAGAAACATGTCATCTGTCACGCTGGACAGTGGTAGTTTGAATGTCAACTACACGATACAGCAAACCGAGCCGTGGGGTGGGTTCATAGATTTCGAGCATTTGGCCCCGGATGAGGCCTACTACAACTTGTCCCAAGCCTCTGCTGTGTCGCTGGGGTACCAAGTGCTGAAAGGTGCTTCCCCAGAAGGACGAGTAAACCTTCGGATCATTCTTATGGACGAGAGCCACTGTCTGATGGAATGTGATTCGTATACTGGTCAGAATCTGGAGAAGTACTACTCATTTCACAAAATTTTAGATGAGGAAAATCTCGGCACAATGGACGGAAAGTCGGCAACCGTTTTATTATCTGGCGACAAGGAAGTAACGAGTCCGTTCTGGCTCACGGGATGGGCGGGGATTGTTGGCAATGGCCTACTAGACAAGTCAAAAATCAAGGGATTTTCTATCGAGCTGAATATGGACTCCCAGGGAGATATAGGATCGCTCGTGGCAGGTACTGTTGTCATGGGCAACATGACTGCGCTCATAGAGCCTGACCATGGAGAATATATCAAACCAAATGCGACCACACCGACTTGTATTGCAGAGCCTGGTGTCTTCGTCGAGACGCGTATTGGATCTTGGACGCGAGTTGAATTTCAATCAAGGAAGTGTTGCGAGACGTGTGATACCGATCCTGATTGTCTGTATGCAATAGCGTCGAGTCTAGATTGCTATTTGGCATCGCAGCTCGATCCCGACTCGGTTTCACTTCAGAACAGCGAGCGCAAGCAATCGAGATTTACTACTTTCTGGAAGAACGACGTGCTTGTACGAGGTGACTTTTGCTCACTTTGCGAATGTTCCGAAGCTGACCGAACTATCGATTGCAGTGGGAAAGACCTTGATATCACACCAAGAACATTTTCGCCGGTTGCCAGTGGGATTCTAGACACCTCGTGGACACCTCGAGTGCTAGATCTTTCAGGGAACCCCAAGTTAATACTACTGGGATTAGGTGCCCTTGACGAAATCTGTAGCACCCTTGAAGAGCTGAGGCTACCGTCAAACATGCGCCATCTGTCACTCAGAAGTATCGAGGACTTCCCCCTGTTGAAAATTGTACACTTTGAAGACATCAACGCAACTACTGCGTTTGAAGGCACTGAGAATGGCCTTTCTCACGCCGTTCCTTTTGGATCGTCCTCTCATTCCTTTGGATCGCATCAACAGAAACATCGGATCAACAATATCATCACAGAGTCTTCTGAGTTCTTCGAAGATGTTTGCTGCAGTCGCGGTGAGCACATCGGTTTGCAGCAACCGACAGGTGGGTTGACTTTTTGTGACATGAAGGTGGACACACCCGGCGCCGATGCGGCGTACGAAGATTATTACATGTACTCCACCGAGTCTCTCGGTGGGGTTGTCATGGTTCTAAACCCAAGCTCAACTTTCATGGCAGAGGCCGCCGAGAGCCCTACCAAGTGCGCTGAATATTGCGCTAATCAATTCCAATGTATGTATTTTGCGTACGACGATCGGAAGAACGCGGCAGAACCTACATGCATACTTTTTGCACACAACGTCACACCTGTCAAGGTTTGCTGTGCTCCCGAAGACTACGCAGATACAGAGGGCACAAGACCTGGATGGACTTCCGGGTGGGCGCCCCGGACAAGGCGTCTGGTCGACAACGCAAAATTGATGAGTAGCTCAGCACATCTCGTTCTGGACAAAGCAAACAAGTTTAAGGCACACTATGTGCTCTCCCTGGGAGCAACACCTCTTCGTGGGGCTGTGTGGGTTGAGCCAACCGTTGCCGAGACAACGGATCTCATTGTGACATTCTCTCCAAGTCGCATTGTCCTCTACGACAACATTACAAGGGTGACCATCACTGTCACAGTCCTCAATGCAGAAGTGTTGAAACGTTTCGAGGAACTACTCATAACAAATACAGTGAGAGCATGTGACGCAGCATTCCGGGAAAACAACGCAGCGGCGTCAGAGAACATCATGCATATTGACGTTGTCCCACCAACTTCATTGGATTCGCTTTTACTTACCATTCTGGTGTCGGTAGCCTTGGTGTTGACAACTGTCGCTTTGGCATTTATTTACATTGATCACAAGAGAAGACAAGGAGATGCAACGTGGACGCTGAGAGATTCCGAGCTACACTTCAATGATCCTCCCACTGAAGTTGGCCGAGGCACTTTTGGGTTGGTTGTTTTGGCGGAATATAGGGGAACTAAAGTCGTGCTGAAACCTCTTCATCGTGCTTCACGGGAAGAAACTAGAGGAGAAATATTCGAGCGAACCACATTACACCATCAGCGCCCTCAGACCGATAGTTCCAGTTCCGGTCACAGTCGCAATTTTGATTCACCTTCACCGTCCTCCCGCACACCAGTCGAATTGGGAAAGAGCTCCAGGCCAAGAGAGCCTCCAGATTCCTCGGAGTTAGTCAACGGTAACAGAAACGATGGACCAAATGATGTCGAAAGAGGTTCGAAGGTCGCTGAACTAGTGCAAGACAACCTTGGTGGTAACTCAGAATGTCACCACGCGGTGCCTCTCACAACCGGCAACTCATCACGTGTAAAGTGGTGGGACAAGAAGCGCCTTCTCCGTGCATGGGCAAAATATGGCGGTCAGCATGTGTGGCTGAGGCCAGACCTTGCAGAGGAGATGCGACATCTATCAAAGTTAAGGCATCCCTGTATCGCAACTGTCATGGGTAAGCAACATATGGGCCCCTGGTTCATTCCTGCTCTTGCGTCGATTACAATCTCACTCGTTTTGGACTCGCTTCATTGTCACAAACACATAAACACGGACAGGTGCAATTCTTGAGAGAAAGGAAGTCCCGATGCTTGTCATGGGTAAGTAAACAGTATTGTCGAGGTTCTTTGATACCGAGTCTTGGTCTAACTTCACTCCTGTAACTCCAGAGTATATGGATCATGGATCGCTGCGAGATCTACTCAACAATGAGACAATGGTTGTAGACGGCGAGCACATTCTCCCAATCCTTCGTGACGTTGTACAGGGACTGCGGTTTCTCCACACCGAAACACCTCAGGTAATTCACGGCAACCTAAAGGCACAGAACGTACTCGTTGACAGCAGATTTAGAGCGAAAGTGGCCGATTTCGGTCTCTGTCAGAAGAAGAGGGTTGGGGCGACTGGTACGTAACTTCACCTGGAGAGCAAGCTTCTTGTTCCTATTCTCAAGATCTCACAAATCGATCATCGGTAGGGAGCCCTTTCTGGATGGCACCTGAATTGATTGTCGAAGACGTGAGTAATACGACTGCATCGGATGTCCACTCTTTTGGAATAACGCTATACGAGGTCTACTCCCGTAAGGATCCATACGATGGGGAAGATGTTCAAGAGGTGATAAAGCTCGTATCTGACCCTCTTGTGAAGAAGCGTCCGTCAGCACCAGTATCTTGCCCTCTCGAGATTCAAAGTTTGATGAACGTCTGCCAGAGACACCAGCCGGGACATCGTCCTACTTTTGAAGAACTTGATGTGCGGTTCAAGCGCTTGGACGCAGCGACTGTCGAACCCTGGGAGACTCGTCTCTCTATGCAATCTAGGAAAGCGAAGAGAACAGACAAGCTGTTACATGATGTTTTCCCACGCCACGTTGCACAAGCACTGCGAGACGGCCTCAAAGTTGAGCCAGAATCCCACGAAATGGTGACGATCTTTTTCTCCGACATAGTGGGCTTCACAAAAATTACAGCGACAATTTCGCCCATTAAGGTTTCAGACATGCTTGACCGTCTCTACAACAAGTTTGATGCCTTGTCTCGACGGCATGATGTGTTCAAGGTCGAAACGATTGGCGATGCGTACATGGGGGTCACCAATCTGGTAAAGAAGCAGTGCGACCATGCCAAGCGGATAGCCGACTTTTCAGTTGATGCCATAAGAGTTGCCAATGAAACATTGGTCGATTGTGATGACCCCGAAAGGGGTTACCTGAGCATTCGTGCTGGGTTTCACTCTGGGCCTGTTGTCGCAAACGTTGTTGGCTCGCGTAATGCCAGATACTGCCTCTTCGGCGACTCGGTGAATACGGCCTCACGCATGGAAAGCAACTCCAGAAAAAACCGCATCCACTGTTCTGAGAGCGCTGCTCGATTGCTAAGACTTCAACACCCAGGTATGGCTATCTATCCTCGGGGTTATATTAACGTAAAAGGCAAGGGTATGATGAGGACATACTGGTGCAATGAGGCCTCCACCACCAGAGTGAGGCAGCATTCTGAACACGACGAGGAGCCAAACACCCATCGCTATCGTCGTAGAAGGCGATCCACAGGTTCCGTGAGTACCTCAAACTCAAGTGAGCCGTCTCTTTGGCGACTTGGTGAATACGGCCTCATGCGTGGAGAGCAAGTCCAGAGAAAACCTCATCCACTTTTCTGAGCTCGCTGCTTAACGTAAAAGGCAAGGGTATGATGGGGACATACCTGGTGCAATGAGGCCTCCGCCGCCAGAGTGAGGCAGCATTCTGAACACAACGAGGGCCAAACACCCATAACTACCGTCGTAGCATACCTCCTTGTGTGCTGAATCAGATACATCCTAATGGAAATCATATATACCCACCTTCAAACAATCATTGGTTCCGTTGCTCGATTTGGACCATGAAACGAGTCTGGGTTTCATGAAGCCGATTGCCGGATTTGTTGATGTACCAGCTCGTCACTTGGCAAGTCTTGAAAAGGCGCAACGCCTTGTGGAAGCTATATCGTTGCTCACAATCAACCTGGCATATCTTTAACTGCAGTAATAGTCAAGTACGTACGTTACACTCCTTTGGACTTGAATGGTACCGAAAAGCAGCTCATCATTCTTCCGTAGCTACTTGATCCAGGTGCTCACGCACGGATCACCAGCCCACCAGTCCACCAGTTGTGATATAACAGATTGGTGACATCTCGATGCCACAGTTGTCGAAGTGTACTCGGGCGTTTAACTATAGAACCCAATCGCTTCTCAATCGACAGTCGCTTGATGTTTCGATCAGAACATGTATCGATTCTGCGTGTTGGTATCGTTCGATTCTTCTAGTCTGCTGATTCTAGTGGTGGAACTGTTGCTTCAACTAGTTATAACGCCAACGTGATCCAGACTGATGTGCCCACGGTCGAGCAAGAGCCGTCGTTTTGTGCGTCAACCTTATTATTAATAGC
>JAVCKV010009508.1:0-26401 GCA_032274145.1 Herpochondria borealis | reverse complement strand
TATCAATCTATCAAAGAACTTTTTTAATGAAACTTAATTCATTTTTTAACGCAACCCGACTTGTGGGTAAACCACACCTTTCCAAGAGAGGGATGAGAGCTTTACCCTCAAATTTGTATTCAACATTAAATTCAAATTTAATTTATCGATTAAGATAGCGAGCAAGTTCGTTCAAAATCCGTCACCCCTCTTGGAAAGAGAGGGGCCGGGGGAGAGTTTGATTTTTAATTAAAAAAGTACCTTATTATGAAAAAGATAAAAAGCATTAAAAACACCTTGGTATTTATTTACCACACGATCAAATTATTATTGATACCCAGCAAAAGTTTATACAGTCTGATGTACGTCGGTAATAAATTATCAGAAAGCAAAGTTGCCCAACAAGCAACCGACGCATTACTACATGAAGAAGAAATTCAAGCGCAAGTTCAAACCAACTATGGTTATTCCCAATTGGATTTAGAGCAATTAAAAGAAATGCCAGAAGGTTCATTTGGGAAAGTATTATACGAATTTATGACGTCACAAAACTTAGATGTATATCCACTATTGGAAAACATAGAACCAAAACCAGAGGTCTACCTCCGAGAGCGACGTAGAAAAATTCATGACTATCTACATATCATTTTAGGATATGGAACTGATTTATTAGGAGAGTCAGAAGTGAATGCTTTTACCGCCCGACAGACAGGAATGCCGATTAGTTATTTAATCATCATCGGTGTATTACTTAGGACGATGGTCAAACAACCTTTGGAATTTCATAATCTAATTGATCGCCTTAGATATGCATGGAGAAGAGGAAGTATGTCTGAAAATCTATTCGTCTACCCTTGGGAGGATTTATTCGAACGACCCTTGGAAGAGGTAAGACTTGGCTTTTTTATTCATAAGTATAAAAAGATAAGTATTAAGAGAGCAGCTTAAAAATTAGTAACTATAAACAAAGAGAGCTGGGGGATATATATTCCCTAGCTCTCTTTGCATATGGCTGTTAAATCTCCTCAAAAAATTCCATTGAAAAGTTTAAAAATACTTACCTCAAAGATTACCTTTGCTTCGCATGAATCAAAAGCGGATAATATATCTCCATAGCGGTAGTAATCTAGGCACTCGTCGGGCATATCTCACAGAAGCTCGCGCGATGATAGAAAAGAGAATAGGCATCATAACGAAGGCATCTCATTATTATGAGACAGAAGCGTGGGGAATGACTGACCAACCTGATTTTATCAACCAAGCTTTAGCAGTTCTGACAGAACTAGTACCTGATGAAGTTTTGTATCATGTCAAAAAAATTGAAAAAGATATTGGACGAATCGAGAATGCCAAATGGCATGAACGCATCATCGATATTGATATTATATTTTATGGAAAAAAAGTCGTGTCATCTGAACGACTGAAAATTCCACACCCACATTGCCATGAAAGGATGTTTGTCTTAATACCTTTGATGGAGATAGCAGGAAACTTTATCCACCCCCAATTAGATTTAACGATTGAAGAATTATTCGTCGAATGCAAAGATCCTCTGCAAGTAAGAATGCTAGAGGATGAAGTCGCATTTAGTGAGGAAGAAGAATGAAGATTATGCCTGTATTTATATTTCTAAGTACTTAGTGTTAGCATAAAAACAAAAGTAAATGGAGTCAATATTTCATTTAATATTCGAGCTAGTCAAAATTGCAATATTGGCAAGCTTATATGCATGGATACTTTTTTTTGTATTTAAACAGATAAATAAATCAAATCCAAAAAGTTGGTTTCAACAATTGACTTCAGATAAAAAGAAATTTTTGTCTAGGGGAAGAAAAATTATTTCACTATCACTTTTTGTATGGATGTTTACTTATTGGGGAGACCATGGTTTTGGAGATTCGGCAAGAATTCCAATCGGGAATGGTTATGCTGTTAGTAATATAAATTGGACAGAATATGGATACCTTAACAAAATAAGAACTGGGGACGGAAGGGAAATAGAAATGACCAAATTTGTAATTGATAAAAATAAATTGATTGGGAATTTGGATAGTTGGTTTGAGCCTTTTGGAAACTCATATTTTGTTTTGGATTTGAAAACAGATGAACTAATTGAATTTGCGACTACAAAAGAATTTGACAAATACAATAATAAAAGCGGACTGCTAAAATCAGATGATTTAAAGAGTTTTGCAAAGAACTATAGAGAACATTGGAGTGGATGGAGATTTTGGTTACTACCATAAAATAAATAAACACTCGAAAACAAGAATACGTGATTAAATGAACAGAGATCCTATACCTAAAAAAAGAATGAACAATCCTTTTCCATATCAATTCATAGCGATAGAAGGAAACCTCGGAGCGGGGAAGACGACGTTATGTAAACAATTGCAAGAACGATTTGATTGTCGAATATTGCTAGAGCAATTTACAGACAATCCTTTCTTACCGATGTTTTATGAAAATCAAGATCGCTATGCTTTTCCAGTGGAATTATTTTTCATGACGGAGCGACATAAGCAAATGCAAGACGAAGTGAAACAAGGCGATTTGTTTCAAGAGTTAATGGTCTCAGATTATTTCTTTTTAAAGACCTTGTTGTTTGCAAAAAATAATTTGAATGATGAAGAGTATCGATTATTTCAGCGACTCTTTAATGTGTTGAATGCAGATTTTCCAAAACCAGATTTGTTAGTTTACCTACATCGGTCAGTAGATGGCGCAATGGAAAATATTCGGAAGCGTGGTAGAGATTACGAACAAGACATTTCCGCAGAGTATCTTCAAAAAGTGCAAGACGGTTACTACGAATATATTCGAACAGAAACAAAGGTTCCAATCTTGATTATTGATGTAGAAAAAGTAGACTTTGTTTCGAGTAAGAAACATTTCGATATGATTATTCATGCGATGAAAGAAACTTACCAACCTGGTGTGCATCATCTTAGTTTTGTCACTTCGTAAAATTTTATAAAAACAAAGTATAATATGAAAAAGATTCTTGCCTTCGGAGCTAGTAATAGTAAAGATTCAATCAATAAAAAATTCGCTCAATATGTAGCGAACCAATTAGCAGATGTTGAACTCAATTTCATTGACCTCAATGATTTTGAGTTACCTTTATTTGGAATTGATAGAGAAAAAGAAAGTGGTATTCCTGAACAGGCAACTCGTTTTGCGCAATTGATTGAGTCCTCAGATGGCATTGTAATATCATTAGCAGAACATAATTCAAACTATACAGTAGCATTCAAAAATTTGACAGATTGGATTTCTCGTCTAGAAGGAAAAGTGTGGAGAGGAAAGAATATGTTTTTACTTAGTACTTCGCCAGGCGGACGAGGTGGAGCAGGAGTAATGAATATAGCGATGAATACGATTCCTTATAGTGGTGGAAATATCATTGCAAATTTTTCATTGCCAAAATTTAATGAAAACTTCTCAGCTGAAAATGGAATTTTGGATACGACCTTGAAAACAGCTTTTGAAGAACAACTAACCAAGTTTCAGAATGCTATAAAATAAAAAATATGAAAGCTAATTCTTATCCAATCATTGATCTTCACTGTGACCTTTTACATTACCTCGCCACTACGCCCAATGCAAGTGTTCAAGATACTGAGGTGATAGGTGTTGCCTTACCACACCTTAAAAAGGGCAATGTCAAATTACAAGTTTTGGCTGTTTTTACCTTTACTGAAAAAGGAAGTGTAGCCGTTGCCAAAAAAGAATTTGAGTGTTACCAAAAGATGTTAGAATTACCTGATTTTCAAGCAGTTACTACTAAAGCTGCTGCCAAAGAAATCATCACTTCTGATAAAGTTGGAATTATTCCAGCAATAGAAAGTGCGAGTGGTTTGTGTGAAGAAGACGAACCTTTAGATAATGCTTTTAAACGATTTGATGAAATTATAACACAATGTGGACATGTGATGTATATAGGATTTACACATCATACAGAGAATCGTTTTGGTGGTGGAAATTATAGCGGAAATGTAGGATTGAAAAATGATGGAAAAGTATTGTTAGATTATCTGCATGGAAAAGGAATTGCAGTTGATTTAGCACATACAAGCGATAATTTAGCGATGGGCATCATGGATTATATTGATGCGAAATCTTTAGACGTGCCTATCATGGCAAGTCATTCTAATTTTAGAATTTTGTCTGATCATGTGAGAAATTTACCAGATGAATATGTGCAGCGATTAGTATGTAGCAACGGTTTGATTGGAATGAATTTTTTAAGAGCTTATATTCATGATACTGACCCTTCTTACTTTTTAGAACATTTTCTTCATGGATTTGATGAAACGATTGCTCCGAATCAAATGGCGTTTGGTGCAGATTTCTTTTATCGATCAGGACTAGAAGCGATGCACCCTGAACGAGTTCCTTTGTTTTTTGAAGAACATATTGATGCTTCAAAATATCCTTCCATTTTAAATGAACTTAGAGGAAAAGGTATTGCTGAAGATTTATTGGAAAAGCTTTGTTATAAAAATACGTTGGATTTTATTGATAGAGTTTGGTCGTAAAGGATTATCTACAATTTGAAATAACGATAAAAGGAGAGCGAGGGGATATATTCCCTCGCTCTTTTTATTTCAAAAGGAATTTGTTTAGCTATTAATGTGTTTGAAAAGCATATTAGAAATTATAAAAATAATCACAGTATGAAAACCAAAGCAGATTTTCAAAAAGCCTGTCAACAATTTGTAGAAACTCAAAAACAAGATAAAGACGTAATTGGTATCATCGTAACAGGTTCGTATATTCAGGGAAATTTAAATGAAAATTCCGATATTGACATTCATTTAGTTCTAGATGAAAAATGTCAATATCGAGAACGTGGTAATACTTGGATTGACGGAATTGAAATTGAATATTTCAAAAATACACCACAGCAGATTCGGAAGTATTTTGTGGAGGAAGTAACATCGCCTCATACTGCGCATATGCTAGTTCACTCATCGGTGGAGTATAATAACGCATTGGTTATCAATGAATTGATTGAGGAAGCAAAGTTGGTTTTAACGAACTTACCAAAACCAATGCATGCAGTACAAAAAGAATTAGCAAAGTATCATATCGATGACCAATGGAAAGATTATCAAGATGCGGTGATAAATGAAGATGTCTTTGCTAGGCAATTTATTCTTTTTGATTTGGTGAATAAATTGGTGGATACGACTTGTCAGTTCTATCAACTGCGTAGAGATAAATCGAAAAAATTGGAACATCAGTTATCAAGTGTTGATAATGAAATTACATTGTTATTGAAAAATGTTTTAGCTGCGCAAAATATAAAAGAAGAAGCTTCGCATTTAGAAATCTTAAAAATCTATATTGAAAATAAAATTGGAGGTCGTCGAACGAAGGAGTGGAAGTTGCACGAAGATTTTTCCAAATAATAACCATAACATCAGCAGCCCACATCTTTAGATGTGGGTGAAAAAAATAACAAATACCAAAAACGGTTTTAACCGTTTTATTAAATAATTTAAAACCATTAAAATGGTTAAACGTTGTTGTTTGATTATTTACCGATGCCATATTCATAACCGATAACCCATATCTAAAGATATGGGCTGCTGATGTGCTGACGTGAAAAATAAATAAATAATTATGAAAAATACAATTTCAATAATCACCATTATTTGTAGCATTCTATTTTTTGGATGTCAATCTGAAGTAACAGAAATCCCTATCGATCCCTTCTCACATATTTCCGAAGGGAAAGCAAAAGTATTGTTACAAAAAGGAATTGCAGCAGCAGGAGGAATAGACAATTGGAAAAAAATAGCATCACTTCAATTCAAAAAAGATTATCAACTGTTTTTAGAAGATGGTGCAGTTGAAAAAGGAGCCAAGCAATTTCATAAGTATAATTTTTCTTCAAAAAAAATAAAAATAGAAAGTCAAGAAGGCGAGTCCCAAAAAGATTTGATTTTTGAAAATGGAAAAGCTATTCAAAAAATAGATGGTAAATTAAATGAAGCAGCCAAACAAGAATCGTTAATGAATTCTATTTACACGTCTACTTTTGTAATAGAAATTCCATTTAAATTTTTAGATAAAGGCGCAGAGGTTTCCTATGCAGGATTAGACACTTTAGCAACAGGTGAGGCAGTAGAAGTTCTACGAGTCGATTATCATCCTGAAAAATATAACAATCTAACTACAGAAGATATTTGGTGGTTGTATTTTGATCAAAAAGATTATCGACTACATGGTTATATGGTCAAACATAAAGACCATACGAGTTATGTGAAAAATTTGACAACGACTTCAGTAAAAGGATTTCTTTTTCCCACTCATAGAAAAAGTTATCGAGTAGATGCGGATAGAAATATCCTGTATGTACGAGCAGAATATTTTTATAAAGATTACGTAATTGAAATGTTATAATATTCGTAACCATTCGGTGTGCTATAAAAATTCTAAAATATGTATAGACTAGTATGATTTTATTTTTAGAGTGCGTGGGAATATATATTCCCACGCACTCTAAAAATAATGAATAGGCACAAATAATTGGTGAATAATAAAATTGGTTTGATTTTGGTACATACATATTGAATTACCTTCCCTAAGTAATTGAATCACAACACATTAAGAATGACACTTGTGATTTTTTTTTCAAGTATAAAGAATTGATTATCATTTTTTTATAACGAAAAAACATCATTTAATCTAGGAAACTCTTTTGTAGAGATAGTTCATGATATTGATTTGTCGGAGCTAACAATGCAAGTGTTTTAATATTTTCCCTCCAAATAGATTTGTACAACTAAATCATTTTAACCAATATAATTATCAAAACTTATGAATTATTTCTTGCGACTTACATTCGTTTGTCTTTTGATGTGTCCCATTTTACTATGTGCTCAATCAAAGCCTAAGAAAAAGTTGAGCCTTCAAGAAGCACAACGGTTAGCTTATTTGAAAGCACAAAAAGCGCGGGGAACTGTTCCCGCAGATTATCCAATTGACGACACAGTCACTGACAAAAAAACTACCTCGACTAAGGTAGTCACCAATTCAAATACCACTACGAATTCTAACAGTATGAATTCGGCTGGTGGAACCTCTTTGTCTAGTCCAACTACATCTCATTCTACTTCAGAAGTAGTGAAAAATACAACTAGAGTGACGACAAGTGCACCAGTTGTAACCACTACTACAACGAAGACTTCTACACCTAAAGCAGTTGTGGAAGATATAGATGAAAGCTGGGATGAATTCGAAGAAAAAACAGAACCGACACCAGTGGTGACGAATTCTAACAATACTTCTTCATCTGTCACTTCTACAAGAGCGACATATTCAAGTGTTCCAACAACTAGAACATCGGTACCAAGTACGACTAGCACTACAACTTCTAGTACAACTAGAACATCAGCTCCAAGTACAACTACAACTAGAGTGAATCGAGAAAGAGTTTCGGAAAGTACAGCTGCTGAAATTGAACAATCTGCTTCTGAATCAAAAGCACATTTATCTGAATTAGAAAGTCATAGAGCTTCTAAGGAAAACCAATTGAAAGAATTGGAATTGGCTCGACGAGCAGAGGAAGAACGACAAAGAGATTTGTTGCGAGAAGCTCAGCGTATGACACAATTGGACCGTAAGCGTAGAACGGAGGAGACTCGTATGGCAGAATTGGACCGCAAGCGTAGAGAAGAAGAAACTCGACAAAATACGATTGATACAGAGACTGCTTTGATGGAAAAATTAGAAAGAGAGCGTGATCAAGAAGAAGCTCAATTAGTAGAATTAGAGCGTCAACGTAAAGCAGAAGAAGCGAGAATTAAAACAATGGAAGAAGAGGAAACTCGTCTTGCAGAAATCAATCGCCAAAAGGAAGAAGAAGAAACACGAATAGCTGAATTAAAACGTACGAAAGAAGAAGAAGAACTTCGTATGAAATTAGAAGGCGAACGTAAAATAAAAGAAGATGCATTATCTAAATTAGGAGAAGAACGTGTGGCAGAAGAAGTTCGTCAAAAAGCAATGGCGGAAGAAAAAGAACGTTTGGATCAATTGGCACAACAACAAATGGAAGAAGAGATGCGGATTACTCGATTAAAATTAGAGCAAGAAGCAACGGAAAAACGTAACCAAGCAATGGATGAAGAGAGAGCTAAGTTGGCAGAGATGAGTCGTCAAAGAATTGAAGAGGAAGCTAAAATTCAAGAATTAGAAAGATTAAGCATGCAAGAAGAAAAGCGACAAGCATCTTTCATTAAAGAGAAAGCTCGATTAGCGGAATTAGAAGAACGTCGCTTGGGACAAGAAAGACGATTGGAAGAATTGAAGACAATGGGAGAGGCAGAGGAAGCTCGTCAAAAAGAATTGGCAAAAGAGAAAGCTCGTCAATATGAAATGGAGGAAACGAGAAGAGTAGAAAATGCAAAATCTATTGCTCAAGAAAAAGCAATGTTAGAAGAAAGAGCAAAAGAAATTAAGAAATTACAAGAATTGGAAACGGCTTCAATGAGAGAGAAAGAACGGATGGCTGAAATCAAACGTTTGAAAAAAGAAGAGAAGACTAGACGTAAGGCGATGAAGAAAGAAAAATCTCGTCTTGAAAAATTGGAGAAAAAACGTAAAGCTCAAGAAGCTAAAATGTCTAAAGATGCAACGTCAAGTATCTCTATTGAGATACCGACTCGTTCAAGAGTTTGATGATAACTATACATTTTTTGTGAAAATTATTTTTGCCGACTTCGTTTTACGAGGTCGGCTTTTTTTTTGTCACGGACGAACTTTCAGTTCGCCCGTGACTTTTTTAATTCCCCTCGCTCACCTCTGACTCCCGAGAGATAACCGCCTCCCGCGTTTTCAATCCAAGTACAGTTTCATCATTACTAAGAGAGGGACGGAGGGTGAGTTTTAATTTAAATGTTAAATAATTTGGAAAAAAAGACCGAACGGTTTATTTTTGTTTTAAATTAAAAACAATCACTTATGGAAACGACTACAAAAATTTACACTCAGCCTGAGATTAAGGCAGCACTTCAAGCTTCTTTTCAAGAAGTAGCCCAATTCGTGGCAAGTATTTCTGATGAAGATTTTTATATTAAGAAAGATGAGAAATGGTCTATTGCTGGAAATTTAGACCATATCATTTTATCAACTAAACCTTTAGCTTCTGGGTTGAAAAAAGCAAAGATATTTTTTCGAGCCTTTGGTACGGCTAAGAAAGACTCTAGATCTTTTGATGAAATGGCTACTACTTATAAGGAAGCACTCATTACTGACAATCCAACGAATAACCCATATATATCAAAAGATATAGAGTCCACAACTAGAGAAAAATATTTAAGTAATTGGAAAATGATAGGGGAGAAGTTTCAAGAACGATTGGACTTGTGGACGGAAAAAGATTTGGATAAATATAGAATTCCACACCCAGTATTAGGAAAATTGACTGTTCGGGAAATGATGTTTTTTACCATCAATCATAATTTTCATCATTTGGAAATAATGAAAGTTTATTTAAAGAAGTAAAATCTTTTTTCGATGAAAACGAATTTTATAGAAAGTACTCGGAAGCAATTTGAGTATTATAAAATGTTGGGCGATAAGACTTTTGCTCAATTGGAGGAGACTGATTTATTTTGGCAATTTAATCCAGAGAGTAATTCTGTAGCGATTATCGTTAAACATCTTTGGGGCAATATGTTATCTCGTTGGACAGATTTCCTAACTGCTGATGGAGAGAAGGAATGGCGGAATCGGGAAGCAGAATTTGATGCAGATATTAAAGACAGAAAGGAGTTGTTAGAGAAGTGGGAGGCAGGTTGGCAATGTCTTTTTACAGCTTTAGAAACTGTGAATGAAAAGAACTTTGACCAACCAATTTATATCAGAAACCAAGGACATACGGTAATTGAGGCGGTGAATAGACAGTTGGCGCACTATGCTTATCATGTGGGACAAATCGTTTATATCGGTCGAATGATAAAAGGAAATGAGTGGAAAAGTCTTTCTATCCCTCGTGGAAAGTCAGCGGAATATAATGTAAATAAATTCGCTCAAGACAAGAAACGAGGACACTATACGGATGAATTTTTAACTAATGATAAGAAATAGCAAACTCAGTATGTTGTGAGTAGCATACTGAGGTGCTGTTTCTATTTTGAAATGTAAATTTATTGTTATTAAAATGAAAAAATCAGAGAAGACCCGACAATTAATTATTCAGAAAGCTGCTGTACTTTTTAATCAAAAAGGATATGCAGGTACTTCCATGAAAGATATCATGGATGCTACTGGTTTGACTAAGGGAGGCATTTATGGGAATTTTAAAAAAGAAGGCGCAGATAAAAAAGGAGTAAAAGATGAGATAGCTGTAGCTGCATTTAAGCACGCTGTAAATATGGTCAATGAAGAGACGAGGAACAGAACCTATGTGATTGAGAATTCTTTAGATAAATTAAAAGCTGTGGTTTATTTCTATAAAGAGCGAGTAATGAATCCACCCGTCGAAGGTGGTTGTCCTATTTTAAATACAGCAATTGATTCTGATGACTCTCAACCGATACTTCGTAAATACGTTGTTAAGGCGATGACGTATTGGAAAGAGAGAATCATTACAACTTTAGAAAAAGGAAAAGAAAAAGATGAAGTAATAGAGGATGTCAATGAAGAAGAATTTGCCACACTCTTTATTGGAACTTTAGAAGGAGGTATCATGATGTCTCGGTTATTTAAGAGTAATCATCATTTTGATATTATGGCAGATCAGTTGATTCGGATGATAGAGGAGTTAAGAATAAAATAAACCGATTGGTTTTATTGTTGAGGGTTTGATTTTTAATCAAGCCTTCCATTTAAAGGATGTTAAAGAATTGAAGGCTTGACTAAAAGTCAAACCTTCAAGAGGAAAAGAAAAATATATGATAAAACAATACGAAGTCATTGTTCCCAAAAATAAAAGAGCTTTACCTAAAAAGCCACAGCATCCACCAATCCCTTTACGGATGATGCAATTTGCTTTTGGTACTTTAGGAAGAGTCTTTCCAAAGTTATTTGCGAATGTAGCGTATCGATTTTTTAGAACACCACAGAGGAGAGCGAAGCATAAAGTAACAGATGCAATATTAGAACAAGCCAAAATTTCTGATTTATTGATGGGAGGATATATGCTGAAAACTTATGAGTGGGGGAGTGGTGATAAAACGGTTGTATTGGTACATGGTTGGGAATCAAGAGGAACGGCATTGAGGCATTTTGTACTAGCATTGTTAGAAAAGGGATATCGAGTAGTTGCATTTGATGGACCTGCGCATGGAGATTCAAGTGGAAAACAAGTCGATGTAAAAACTTATGCAGGAGCAATCAAAGCATTGGTCAACAAGTATGATAACATTGAAGGATTGATTGCACATTCGTTTGGCGGTATTGCCAGCTTTTATGCGTTATCGAGATTGATGCCTGAGTTCCAATTGAAAAGAATGGTACTCATCGGTGTGCCTTCCAAATTTGATTATCCAATTCAAAATGCTTTACGAACGATGAATGCACCACCTAAAGTGCGTAAGTATTTTTATGAAATTTTTGAGCGTGGTATAGAAATGCCTTTGGAAGGTTCAGGTATCGAAGAGGTTAGAAATAAAATTCAGGTCGAATCTGCATTAGTCGTTCATGATCGTCAAGATGAGATTGTCGGTTTTGAGCAAGCGGAAATGACGGTGAGCGGTTGGGATAAAGCAGTGATGCAAGAAACTAATGGATTTGGGCATTTTCGATTGATGAAAAATCCGCAGGTGGTGGAAAGGGTGGTGGAGTTTATTTGTGAATGAAAAATTGAATGATGAAAGAAGTAAAAAGTAATTTAAGTAATGCATTTGGATTTCGATTTTTAAGGTTCCTTTTTCTTGGTAAGTTACTTCTCATGATAATAGGAATAAAAATAGTTTTGCCATTGATTCTGGTTCTTATCATAACAACTCCTTTCTACATAACATTAACAAATAATGACTTTAAGTTTTTCAAAAAAAAAGTTGAGATTTCGCCTAGTTTTCTCAAACTTAGAAAAATGAGAACTTTTCGGTATGAAGAAATAACTAGAGTCATTGTTAAACATGAAACTCGCAAGCATCCCATCGTCGAGTGTTTAATGTGGATAATTTTTCTTTTTTTTCCTTTTGAGTACAAGTGGGTTAAGATTATTGTTGCAGGGAAGACATATACTTTTTATTGTTTTGGTCTAGAGTATGATTACTATGATAACCACGATGATATATTGATGGAAGATCTTTTTATTGCATTTTCAGATAGGGTGTCAAATACGAGGTGGACAGAAACTGATGACCCTTATTTTGCGAGGATGAATACTAGTGACTAAAATATAAAACCGAAATCTATGAAAAAACTAATCAACCTACTACCCAACCGCCCCGAAGTTTGCTTGGTTATCAAACAAGCATTTTCTTCTTCTTTTTGTAAAAAGATAATAGAAGAAAAAAAGCAAACCTTCCAATCAGCACATACACATTATCCTACTTCTTATCGAAATAATGATCGACAAATATTAGATAGTGAATATTTATCTTCCACCTTATTTGAAGTAATTCAACAATACATTCCCGAACAGATAGAAACGCAAGGCGTTGGAAAAGATGAAGCTGGAATATGGCAATTAAGAAAGTTAAATTCTCGAATTCGCATCTGTCGATATTTACCCAATCAATATTTTAATAAACATCTAGACGGCATTCATTACGAATCAAAGACGGTACAATCCAAATTGACGTTTATGGTTTATCTCAATGGACAAGAAGAATTCAAAGGCGGAAGAACATTGTTTTTTTATTCTAAAAATGAGGATGAGACGATGGAAACATTTCTTCCTGATCAAGGCGATTTAATCATTTTTGATCATAATCTTTGGCATTCAGGAGAAGTGGTTACCGAAGGAGAGAAGTTTATTTTGCGAAGCGACATTATGTATGAGAATATAGCAAAATCAATTGTTTCAGCAGATGAAGGCTTCATGGAAGGACATCTAGGTTATATCTGGTCTATCACTAAATTTAGAGATACAATCATCACAGGTGGTAGAGATAAAAAAATAAAGGTCTGGTCAGCAAATGGACGCAAGGTAGATGAACTTGTAGGACATCAAAGTTCTATATTAGGTTTACTTCCTTTAAATGAAAATACGCTTATCAGTACATCAAGAGATCAACGAATTATCTTTTGGGATTTTTATGATGGAAAATTTTCACAAAGAAAAACAATACATATACATAATGCTGTAGTTTTGAATTTATGTAAGTTAAGCGAAGAATTATTTGCTAGTGGGGGAGGAGATGGTCTAGTTAATATTGTCAATGTAGATGGTGAAGTGATTCAATCCTGGAAAGCTTACGAGGAATGGGTTTGGAGTATTTGTAAAATAAATGACACGACCATTTGTACAGGAAGTGAAGATGGAAAATTACGAGTTTGGGATTTTTTACAAAAGAAATTATTGTTTGAATGGCAACTGGATACTTCTCCGATTCAAGCATTGGTTTTTGATGCAAATAAAAAAGTGCTACATGTCGGCAGAGCGAATGGTTATCTACAAGCGTTTGTTTTTGAAACGAATAATTCGCAGTTAGAAATTATTCACGAAGGAAAATCACATGATGGAATTGTTCGATGTCTTGGTTTGGATGAAGATTTTTTATACAGTGGGGGCGAAGATAATAAAGTGAAAATTTGGGATTTGGAAACGGCACAATTGGTAGATGAATTTGAACATGATAATTTTGTGCAGGATGTTTTAGTGGAGGAGGATAAAGTGATTAGTGTATCTTATGATGGTAGGATTTATGTACATCGTTGTCCGAGTGTGTCCCATATCTAAAGATATGGGTTGCTGTCGTGAAAGAATGAACCATCAATAATAATAATATCTCCGATTTACCAAGGCAGCAGCCCACATCTTTAGATGTGGGTATGTAATGTTATGGTAAATAATGATAGAACGAACATAATTATTACGCGATGAAATAATCAATCATTTTCCATCCATTGCATACCATAAATATTTCCAAATCGCATTATTTCATCTTTAAATGATTCTTTTAGATGATGCTGTTTTTGTTTTTTGATATAGCCCTCTACTCTAGGGACTCTATCTTCACTAACTGAAAAAGCACCATATCCAATTTGAAATTGAAGTTTATGTGGAACAATTTTTTGTTTATTAATTTCGAAAGAGACTGCTCCTTTTGCTTGTTTCATTACTTGTTCAATGGCGAATTTTTTGCCTAATAAAAACAAAGCATGTACGTGGTCGGGCATTCCATTAATAATTCTAGTTTTACAATCCATTTCTCTTAACTGTTCAAAAATGAGTTGATGAACTTGACTTTCGATTGAAGGTAATATGAGGTCTTGGCGGTATTTGGTTCCCCAAACAGCGTGTACCCAAATCTTGCAAAGTGAGTGTGACATAAGTGAGAGATTTTCTTTAGCATGTTATGTTTACTTTGGGAAGGTATTGTTTTATTTTGGGTTAGCCAAATTAAAAATTTTGAAATGGTGTGTGTGTGTGTGTGTGTGTGTGTGTGTGTGTGTGTGTGTGTGTGTGTTATTTTTCAATCCAATCGAATTCAATTCAATTTTAAATCTTAAATTTTCAAAAATCCCATATCTAAAGATATGGGCTGCTGTTGTGGGAAATATTTAGGGTAGTAGTATAAATATGTATGGGGCTTTGGAGAATTGTTCTGAGAGAGAAGAGAACCCATGAACGAGGATTCACCACAGCAGCCCACATCTTTAGATGTGGGATTGGGAATAGCGGGGATGGATGAATAGATCGCAAACAAAAAAAGCTTCTGGAAAAATCCAGAAGCTTTTTTAAAAGAAAAGTTAATAGGGTTAAACTACATCTTATATTTTCACAACAGCAACCACCGTCAGCCATAAGCCGTTGGTCGTCAACCGTTTTTCAATTTACATCTCCTTAAATTTCAAAACCTTACGAACATCCTCCTCCGTCTTCAACGCTTGATCTTGCACCTCCATATTAAAATTGTGACTATCTTTCTTCTTATTGATACGCTTAAACTCTTCAGGTTTAAAAATCGCAACTTGCCCATCTTTAGTTACCATCCAAAGCATATTATCAGAAGCTTGATCGAAGTTGACATTAGCCCCATCTTTAGCATGCATTTTAACAATAGTATTACGGTTCTTGTCAACGATGTAAGCCGTCTGATTATCGAAGATGACTTTTTTATCATTAGAAAACTTACCTTCAATTTTTAAATCATTCGGATGAATCGGACGATCACAATTCCAAACTCCAAAACTAGTTGCTACAAAACGATTGATGATTTTACGACGAACCAATTGGTTGCCGGCATCTTGATTTTGTTTTTGCCATGCGGCAATTTTAGCATCGTAGTTTTGTTTAGCCGTTGCTTTTTCGATATTGAATCGATTGGTCAATTCCAATTTAGCAGGTTGCAATTCAGTTGCTCTTGTAGCCAACTGTTGTTGATAAGTTGTCATTGCTTCCCGATGAGAAGACATGGCATTATCAAAATCACTACCAGTTAAAACAGGAGTTGTAATTACTTTCAATTCATTACTACCATTGATTAAAGTCAACTCATAATCCTGACCAGATAGTTTTCTAACCTTCGCATCTTCCCATTCTATTTGAAAAGCATTAGGATTAAGATTCGTATTTCTTTCAGAAACTTTCCAAAGTATAGTACCATACTGTTCTTTCAAAGTAACCAATTCAGGAGAAGTAGTTTCCACATCAAAATCAATTACTAAGTCAGTTGAATTTGCTCTTTGCGGCTGAACAGGTTCAATCGGAAGCGGCTGAGTTCTTTCAATTTCTAACACTGCACTCGCTTCTTTTTTCTCAATCGCTTTTAATGCTTGATTATATTCATTTTCAAAACCAACCAAAGCTTCATTTGCTGGAGCTTCATTTTCGTCTTGTACAATTTGAATTTTATCTACATTTTTGAATTCCCAATTTCTATTCACAGTATCTAATTTGTAAATATTATACTTAGGACTTTGATTGACACGCGGCATATTCACATGCGACACCAATTCAACTTGAATCGCTTTGCCATCTTGCATATTCAAACGTTCTCCATTTTGTTCCGCATAAATTTCAATCATACCTGCAGATTCCAAAATATATTTTGTGCTTGCCGAGTCATACGTCATCGGAATACCAGACAAAAAGAAATCAACAAAGTCATGCATTTCACGGTAAACAATATCTACTTCACCTTTCACTAATTGACCACTAGTATTTGTAAATGCCGCCGCAGGAACGGTCAGCTTCGAACCATTGTCGTACTCAAAGATACCACCTTGGTTAGCATCTATAGAACGACTTGCAAATTGTGGTTTAATATCTTCCAAAGGAGGATCGATAAAAGGACGATCAGCAAAATACTGCGCCTCCGTAATACCATTGTTACCTCCTGTACTGGGTTGGAAAACAAAAACACCAAGTAATAACACTGCTGCTACGGCAGCTGCATATCTCAACCAGCGCAGTCGTCGGACAGGAGTCTTAGGCGACTCTATTGTCTTCTCGACCACAGGTTCAGGAGTTGCCTCTTGAAACTGTTGAAGCAAGGCATCGAAGTTTTTATGCTTCGCGATGTCTTCGCTGCTCGGTTGATCTTGGTTAAGTTTAATTTTGTAAATGTCTTTTTTCATACGCCTGTATTAAACGATGAACTATAAATGATGAACGATGAATTATTTCTGCCGTCCATCATTTGTAGTTAATCATTTCTGGTTTTATTTCTTTTGGTCATTAGTTTTTTTAGTTTCTCTAAGATTCGGTACGTTTTTACTTTAGCGTTGCTTTCAGTAATATCTAGTATCTCTGCAATCTCTTTAAAAGGTCGCTGTTCAAAAAATCGCATTTCAATTAATGCGAGATCTTTTTCTTTTAAGTCTTGTAGCGAATCAAGCATCAGTTGTCTCGCTTGATCATTATTTCCTTCACTCATCTCGTCAATCACATCAGAGATATTATAATCCTCCACACTGACGACTCTACTCTTTTGAGTATTCCTATAATGTTGAGCTACCTCATTACTTGCTATGCGATATAGCCAAGCCGAAAAAGGAACTCCTTTGAATTGATATTTATGTAACTGTTGCAATGCTTTCAAAAAAACCTGCGAGCAAATATCCGCCGCCACGTTTTCATCCGCCGTTCGTTTGAACACAAAACGGAAAATTTGCTCAAAGTAACGATCGTACAATGGCCGAAAATGTGCAGGGCTACTTTGCGCAGCTTGCACTTCCTTCCATTCCGCTTGCATTGCCTCCTGAGAAACAGTCTTCTTAGTACTATCCATTAAAGATGCGTTTTTTGCAAGGGTACGACTTATTTGGAAATTTGAAAACATTTAATGCGTAAAATTTTGATTATCAATATCAAATCACCAAAAAATCACATTTACTGTAGATTCGTTTAACCTACAGAACTTGTATAGTTGGTTTTGGTAAAAGGCATTATAGTTTGCTATAATACTCATCTGTCTTACTACTATTAAGTCTTTCGTTTTAAAAATAAACCCCTGCTCAGAGAAAAAACGCCCTGATTCTGCCCCAACTGGGTGTAAATCTAATAGAGCAAGGGATGTCTTTGATGCTTCAAATAAAAACGAAATGTTATGTTATTTAAAGAATCGTTTCAGTCTAATAATGCAGATTGGAGAGAAAGTAACAGATTGGAAAGGAGAGTTTTTATAAATAAATTTTTCGTATTTGTTAATACAATACTTTGAATTGTCTAAGCTGGGGTAGCACTTATTACATTGACTAAATCTTTGAGGTTTAGTCAATGTAAATCAGATTTGTGAAAAGATAAAATGACAATTTGGAGCAGTAGACTATTCAGAGAAATACAAAATAAGAGCTATTGCTACTAGTAAGACTATAAGTATGAAGAATAAGGCTGAAATAATAATCCCTGTCCATGCAATTTTTTTTCCATGCCATTTTTCGGGATTTTCTTGTATGAATATTACGCTTATAATTCCAAAAACTAGAGCGAGTGATTCAAAAGATACACCGATTCCAAAGATTGGAACTAATCCAATTAAGCTTAAAATAATTGCAAGTATCCCTATTAAGGCAAAAATCAAACTCCATTTAGCAAGAGGATGTAATTTAGTTTTCTTTTCCTTTCTGGCTTTTTTAATTTTCTTTTTCCATTGCAATAAATTTCGAAGTCTGAACTTTCGCTTTTTGATTTTTTTCTTTTTGGAAAAATTTTCTTTTTGGAAATTTTGAGTTCTTTCAGTCGGGTGATTTTCTTTTACATCAATGACTGCATAAGTGGAAGAAGTAATACAAGTGAAAAAGAAAAGGAGGCTTAGTATTCTTAGTTTCATATCGCTTTTTTTTTTTTAGAAATTAAAAATAATCAAATTTTAATTTTATTTTCTAATGTGTCACTATCAAATTTTACTTTTGTCTTTCTAAGAAATAAGTCACTACGATTAATTTCTTTTTTTTACATTTAAAAAAATCGAAATTATGAAAATCCAACCTTTGCTATTTTTGATAGCTATTCTCTTTTTTTCTGCTTGCAGCAAAAAACTACAAGTGACTCCTCCTGTCCAAATTTCAGATATCATTAATTATAGAATCAGTCCAAAATACGATGGTGAGAAATATTCACTTTTAGTAGAAATGGATTTCAAAGCAGATGATTCAGATTCCACTATTTTATATGGACCAGGAGATTGGGGGCCTGCGATGGATTTAAATAAATGCATTAAAAATTTTCATGTAAAAAATGCAACGGTTGAAGAAGTTCAAAAAGGAGCCAAAAGATTAGCACATCAACCGAATGCAAAAATAGAAATCAGTTATGAAGTCATTCAAGATACGCCTTATCCATTAACAGATCCTCGTCAAGCTTATCGACCGATTTTACAAGAAGACTTTTTTCATTTTGTAGGACCGAGTGTTTTTGTTTATCCAAGGGGATTAAGAAATGCAGCACACCAAGTTAATCTCGAATGGAAAGATTTTCCAGAAGATTGGAAGATACATAACAGTTTTGCGACAGAAGAAAATAATCAACAACTCGTATGGAAAGATTCATTATGGTTGGAAGCTATTTTCATAGGAGGTAAGTTTAGAAAACATACTATATACGTAAAAGAAGACCCTATACATATTGCGATGCGCGGAGATTGGAATTTTTCAGATGAAGCATTTACTGGTTTGTTGAAAAAAGTAATTACGCAGCAACGGAAATTTTGGAATGATTATGAGTTTCCATATTTCACAGTGACGATGGTTCCTTATTTGGAAAATGAAAAAGGCTACTCTTATCAAGGCACTGGTCTTCGAAATGCCTTTGCACTCAATGCTACTCCTAACACTGAACTTGCAAATTTCGAATATCTCTTCAATCACGAACTCATGCATGAATGGATTGGTGGACAAATTAAAACTGCCGAACCTGAAGAATTTCGTTATTGGTTTTCCGAAGGATTTACAGATTATTTTACGTTTATCAATATGCATGAAAATGGATTGTTAAATGAACAAGGTTATATCGATGCGATGAATGATGTCATCCAAAAATATTATGCGTTACCGACTCGATTAGCAACGAATCAAGAACTAGGAGAGAACTTTATGTCGGACTATCATAACTATGGAAAACTAGGCTATCATCGAGGTTGCTTATTTGCAACCTATGTGGATTGGAAAATTCGTCAAGATTCTAAAGGCAAGAAGACTTTAAAAGATGCGATGCAAATGATGTTGAAGATTTGCAAAAAAGAAAAAGTACAAATGTCAGATAGTTTATTTATCGAAATCATGAATCGTTATTTGAAAAAAAGTATCCAACCAGATTTTGTAAAATATATCATCAACGGAAATTTAATTCCTTTAGAAAATTGGATGTTGGGAGAAGATACTGAAGTGAAAACGGAAGCGATTGATATCTTCGATATTGGTTTTGATTTTGAAAAAAGCAAAACTGCAAAGTTCGTCATTGGCATAAAAGAAAATTCAAATGCTTACAAAGCAGGTATTCGAGACGCACAATTACTTAAAGGATATGGAATATATTTTGGAGAAATGGATAGAGAAGCAGAAGTAATGGTAGAAATAGATGGTGAAACGAAATCGATTAAATATTTTCCGAAGGGGAAGTCAGAAGAGAAGATTCCTCAGTTTTATTTGAAATAAGTAGCTGTTGGCTTTAGCCGACACATGAGATAGATTGAAACCATTTTTGTTTTAATCGTTTGTAGGATTGATTGTTATATTGTAACGATTGTCTGATTGTTGCCATCTAATTTTATTTAAGCTAGATGGCAACAATCACACAATCATTACAATAGCGGAACGCAACAATCAACTTACAAAGCTTCCCCTTTCTTCATTTTATCAATTGCAAAATTCGCCGCTCTAGCAGTCAATGCCATAAATGTCAACGATGGATTTTGAGTAGACATGGAAGTCATGCAAGCTCCATCGGTTACAAAAACATTTTTGCAAGCATGCAATTGATTCCACTTATTGAGTAGAGAAGTTTTAGGGTCATGTCCCATTCTGACACCACCCATTTCATGAATATCAAGGCCGGGTGCTTTATGCGTATCGACAGTTTTGATATTGGTGAATCCAGCTTTTTTATACATATCAGTCAATTGTTCAAAAAAGTCTTGAATCATCTTTTCGTCATTGTCATCATAATCTACAGATATTTTTAACAATGGAATTCCGTGTTGGTCTTTTTGGAATTCATCTAGTTCAACATAGTTAGATGCTTTAGGAATAGTTTCTCCCATCATATGAGAACCGACTCGCCATGGCTTCAAACTTTTTGCTGCTAAAATATCTTCTTTTAGTTGTTCGCCAAATCCTTCTCTTTTAACATCCCAACTTCTATAAGCCCCGAACCCAGCAGCATAACCTCTTAAGAAATTAGTTTCTTGTTTGTGAACATTTCTAAATCGAGGAATGTAGGCACTTGTCGGTCTTCCTCCAATTGCTCGAATATCTTGATGTCCATTATGGTCTGCGGAAACTCTAGCTCGATAATTATGGAACCCAACATATTTTCCTAACAAACCATTGTCATTTCCTAAACCATCAGGGAAACGGTCAGAAGTAGATTGCAATAAGACTGCATTGGAATTTAAAGTAGCAGCATTTACAAAAATTACTTTTGCAAAATATTCGGTTGTCTCTTTAGTATTCGCATCAATCACTCGAACTCCAATTGCTTTATTTTCTTTTTCATCAAAAATAATAGAATGTACAATGGAGTGAGGACGCAAGGTAAGATTACCCGTTTTTTCTGCCCAAGGAATCAAGGTAGAGTTGGCATTGAAGTAACCTCCGAAGGGACAACCTCGTTGACAAATATTTCTAGCTTGACAAAGTGCTCGACCTTGTTTGATGAAAATTTCTTTGCTCTCTGTCAAGTGTGCGCAACGCGCATAAATTACATGTCTCTTGTTATAATTTTCTTTGACTGATTTTTGGAAATGTTCTTCTACACAATTTAAATCCCATGCTTTTAAGAAATCTCCATCAGGCAGGATATCTAGGTTATCATAATTTCCTGAAACGCCCACGAATTTTTCTACGTAGGTATACCACTTTTCCAAATCCTTATATCGAATCGGCCAGTCTACCGCAAAGCCATCTCTAGCTGGTCCTTCAAAATCAAAGTCACTCCAACGTTGTACTTGCCTTGCCCACATGATGGACTTTCCACCCACCTGATAACCTCGAATCCAATCAAAGGGTTTTTCTTGCACATAAGGATGCTCAGTATCTTTTACAAAAAAGTGTTTGGCATCTTCTTTATAGGCATAGCAACGACTGATGACCGGGTTTTCCTTTTTTTCTTGATGAGAAATTTGATTACGATGTTTAAATTCCCAAGGCTGCATGTTTGTTGTTGGATAATCTACGAGGTGCTTAACGTTGCGACCTCTTTCGAGTAATAATGTTTTGAATCCATTGTCACAAAATTCTTTTGCTGCCCATCCGCCGGTCATTCCTGCGCCGATGACTATGGTATCAAAATGATGATCTGTATTATCTGACATTTCGTATTTGTTTTGTTGTAGAAAATTGCACCTCTGTGCTATAAATTTATCTGACTGCTTCCTTTAGCCATTGTTCATTTTTTTCATTCGATAAAAAAACGAACCAAAAAAATCTTGTCAAAAAAAACTCTTGTTTCCTTTTCCTCTTTGCTTCACAAGCTCTCTCATAGTCAAACAGTTTTTTGACCTGCCTCCCGCGAGTAGTGCTAGGTCGGAATGACGTTTTATCCATTTATCATTTAGGAGGTGGTTCCTAAATACTTAAACTGGTTCACATCCTTTATATTCTCCAGGAAGAAATTTCCAATCCAAATGTTTTGTTAGGAAATATTCGCTACCGACAAAATGCTGTTTGGTTAAATAAAGAGTTTGGTCAAAAAAGAATTTTAATGGGTTTTGACCATTATTCATTTCTGCAATATATGTAATGAGTTTTTCTTTTTCGATAGGAGTTACTTCTGCAAAAGGAGTGTTATAATTCGACTCAATTAGATGACTGAATTGTTTTAAACCAGCGACATATTTTTTGGCATCATCTGTAGAATGACAATCATTCACCATGTTGAGGATAAACTCATTCGTAGGTTCTTGCGTCGGTATATTCAAATCTTTTTTTGGCAACAAGTATTCTGCAATTTCTTCAATGAGGTTAAATTGAGTTTTATCAATTGCCATATTATCAAAGACAGGAATAGCTATTTCTTTTTCTTCTGGTTGGCAAGCAGGAAAAATGATTGCACCAGCAGACACAACGACGATACTCTTTAAAGCATTTCTTCTTTTCATTTTATTTTTTTTTAAATAAAAAAGTAAGTAAAAATGTGGATTTGATGTTTAATAATTTCTGATGGGTGAGATTAAAAGGATTTAATTTTTAATCAATACTAAAGTAGTGGATTCTCTGGGAAATAAAAATATTTTAGGAAATTAATTTTTACAACCAAAAGAAACCTTTTGAGAATCGTACAGGTTTATTTTATATTTTTGCAGCTTTCTTATTTATGAAAAAATAAAGCAGAACAACGAACAGCGTATATGATTTTAAAAGAAAATTGCTTTACACCATTTAAATCCTCAATTGCCGAGTATACCTTACCCGAGCGATTTACCTTTCCATTTTATTATGAGCCACATCCGCTTTCCTTATTAGCTGCAAAGGAATTGCAGAATCATATCGAAACTCAAACGGATTGGGTATATGATTTTTGGAAATCCAAAATTAAAGATTTGATTGTTGGGAAAATGTTTGGAGTGTTAGTTGTTCAAAATAAAGACAATGAGATTGGTTATTTATCTGCCTTTTCAGGGAAGCTAGGCGATCGTAATGTTTGGCCAAAATTTGTTCCTCCGATATATGATCGGTTGGTCAAAAATAATTTCTTCTATGAAGGCATGGGCGAAGTCGAAGCGATGACTGCTCGCATAGAAGTACTAGAACAAACTCCTGAATATGTAGCAAGCAAAATAAAATTCGAAGAAATAAAAGAATTGGCTGATACTGAATTGGAGGAACGAAAAGAGAAAAAAAGGGAAGCAAAGCGAGAACGAAAAATTAGAAGAGAAAACGGGAAAGCAGTGTTAAGTGAAGAAGCCTACGAAGAGTTATTAAAAGAATTAGGAAAAGAAAGTGTCGATTGGGCTTATCATGTGAAAGACTTGGCTAGAAGTTGGAACAGGAAATTGGCGGAGCATCAAGAAATCGTAGACGCATTTAATACAGAAATTGAGACGCTAAAAATCGATAGGAGAAATCGCTCAACAAAATTACAAAATGAAATTTTTGACAAATATAAATTTTTAAATCAAGCAGGGGAAGTCAAGACCTTGTCTGATATTTTCGGAGAGGATGTACCTAGAAGTGGAGCTGGGGAGTGTGCTGCGCCAAAATTATTGCAGTATGCATTTGAGCATCAAATGAAACCAATTGCGATGGCGGAGTTTTGGTGGGGACAATCACCGAGAGCTGCCATCCGAAAACATGGAAATTTCTACCCAGCCTGTATCGGAAAATGTAAACCCATTTTAGGACATATGTTAGAGGGGATTTTGATGGATGAAAATCCAATGTTACATAATCCAGCAGAGGGTAAAACGATAACGACTGTGTATGAAGATGAATATATGGCGGTGATTAATAAGCCGACTGAATTTTTATCTGTTCCCGGTCGGAATATCAAAGACTCTGTGGCGAATCGCATGAAGGAAAAATATCCTGATGCGACGGGACCCTTGGTAGTGCATCGATTGGATATGTCTACTTCAGGATTGATGTTGGTGGCGAAGACGTTAGAGGTGCATAAATATTTGCAATATCAATTTATGAAAAGGATTATTAAGAAAAGATATATTGCCGTATTGGATGGTATCGTGGAAGGAGAGGAAGGGACGATTGATTTGCCATTATATCCAGATTGGGATAATCGACCTCGACAATTAGTGGATTATGAAAATGGAAAATCAGGTCGAACGATGTGGAAAGTGATTAGTCGTAACAATAAACAAACGAGAATTCATTTTTTCCCAGTTACGGGGCGTACGCATCAATTGCGAGTTCATGCAGCACATTCGCTGGGCTTGAATACGCCTATCATTGGTGATGATTTATACGGGACAAAACAAGACCGACTTTATCTTCATGCGGAATGGATTGAGTTTCAACATCCTGTGACGAAGGAAAGGATGAGTGTGGAAGTGGAGGCAGAGTTTTAAGTTTTTTGAATCAAAAAGAATGCACATTTATGTGCAAAGAATGATTTCTAGATACTTTTAGTTCAATTCTTAAGCATCTTCAGTCAACGCTTCAAATTCTTTCCTTTTATCATCAAACCATATTTTCATTGCATTAGGATCATGCATTAAACTTCGCATTTCGTTCATCGCTTGGAGGTGTGCTTTGTCTCCTTTTTGAAAAATTTCCATTCCATGTTTTTTACTCAACTCTGCTATTTCTTCAAAAGTCTCTGCCGTGAATACTTTATCACAGGCTCCTCCTAGTTGACTACAGGTCATTTTCTTCATTGATGTAAATTTTAAGGTCGTTTAATAATGAATGGCAATTTACATAAAATCCTAAACTATCTTTTTCGCTAAAAGAATCAAATGTACTTCTTCCCTACCCTCTTTTTCATATCCTTTTCGGAATACCTGACTAAGTTCAAAACCATTTGCCTCCAAGGCTGCCAGCAACTTCTCTTCAGAATGATAATAAACATAAGCTCGATCACCACTACTTCCCTCTTGAAAAGCAGATGCCTGATAATCTCCTTCAATACAACTCAGATACATAATACCTTCTTTTTTCAATAGTTCAGAAGCATCTTCCAACAGCTTGACAACATCTTCTTCTGATAGATAAGGCAAACAAAATCCACAAAGGATGGCATCGTATTTTGCGCCAAGCGAATTAATGGAACGAGCATCCATGACTTCAAAGCTAGCACTAGGATTATTATCCTTAGCTAATTTGATCATATTGGGAGCGATATCAATGCCATGTACTTTTGCAGCTGAAAACTTAGTCAATAGATATCTTGTGATATTTCCAGGACCGCAACCAATTTCTAAAATACGCATATTGGGTTTAGGTGGACTGGATTGTAAATAGTCGATCAGTAAACTGGTCGATTTCCAAAATTTATTCCCGTGAATCGTCGCCACACCCGCTTCGCGCTTTAGGCGACGAATGTCTTTATGGCTGTTGTTACGTACCACGACACCAAAGATGTCTCGGCTTTGCGCTTCTGTCATTGTTTATATCCAGACCCCATAAAATCGCAATCCTCTCAACGAGAACGCCATCGGCTTCCGCAGCGACACGGAACTTGTACAGCTTGGCCGTCACATGCCGCCCCCCGTGCTTCAGACCAAGCTCTTTACACATGGCGTCCACAAGCGCGTCGACGTTGGCCTGCCATCCCGCGGCGTCCTTGAAGGCAACGTCCGCAGGGCCGACCTCTTTGGACGACCGGACAGACGCATCCTGCACTGTCATGTCATCTTTTCCAAAGGGGCTGAGGGTGCAAACGGAGTCCAGGTACGCCTGCGAGGCAGCGTTGACAGGGAACGACACGTCCTTGCCCTTGATGATGAGCGTGGGCTTCACGTTCTTGCAGGACGCGCACGCCACCACGGTGCGCTGGCACTTGCCCACCTCGTCAAGGATGGCTTGAAGATCGCCGCGGGCACCGGTGGTTGGAGGCACGTAGGTGTCGTCGGTGGCGAAGGAGCCGCTGGACAAGGAATCACGGGAGGAAGCGTCGCCACCGAGATCGGGCTGAAGGAACTCAAGCTTCATAGCTGCACTGTGAATGTGCGCA